>JABFPN010002765.1:0-20748 GCA_022817305.1 Leptoteleia sp. ZL-2020 | reverse complement strand
AATGCGAAACAGAACGTAGAAAACTGTAACGTCGATAAGTGCTCTGTTTCGCATTGTTTGCGAATACGCTAGTACTAAATATCACTTATTGCAGATATTTACATTCTCCCAGTGTTTCCGCAGTGCGCTCTTCTCATCAAATCCAAAATTATACTATAATATTGTGACAAACTGAAAATACACTAATTCCGTGGATATAGCACGTTGACACACTCTTAAGGTGATGCAGTAAGTCTGCGGCCACGGAGTTAGTGTCTTTTATAGTCAAAATTTAAGGGCAAGTGCAAGGCCTATAGTCACAGAGTTAGTTTCTTTTGTAATCAAAATTTAAATAATTTATATTTTATGATCAGCGGACGAGAGCGCTATTCTACGGACACAGGATTATAATTTGATTCACATAAATATACGTATTGAATATTCTTAATGTATTTTGGAAAGTGCTGCTTCCTTTCGAGCAGACGACAAAAAAATCGCACTTTCCAAAATACTTTGAGAATATTCAACAATACATATATTTTTGTGAATAAAAGTATACTCCCGTGTCCACAGAATAGCGCTCTGGTCAGTAGATTATAAAATATAAATTAATTAAATTTTGATTACAAAAGACACTAACTCCGTGACCGCAGACTTGATACATTATCTTAAAATATAATTATTGTAAAAGACCGATGAAAAAAAAAGTCGGGGGAAAGGGGAAAATTGCGTGGGTAAAAAGTCAAAATAATCAGAGCAGGTTATGTTTTGTAGTTGTAAATAAGTTTGCGCTGTAATACCTTAAAGAATCCAATTCATTACCATTGATTATCTATATTACGTATAATTTCTTCCCTAATGACGCAGTTAATTTTAATAGTGTTTTGTTTCACGTTCCTAATACGACTTTCGTTGTATTAGTGAAAGTTCTATTAAAGTATAAAAAAGCAGTAAAGTGACGCCGCACACGACTTGGCCACGTACACCGACCCTTGTATACACACAAATTAATATAGAGGAAGAGTTTATTACGACTTATAGTTATAAAGATAATGTAACTTACTTAATTAACATTATTGTACGATAAACGGAGCAAAGGATGAAAACCGAAAGTTTATATAATTTGAAAGTTGTTCACGCAGATTACAAGGTAAATTTATAGGTGAAAAAGCATCAGATCTCGATTTTAAAAGGTCCCTATCTGATCGGAGTGGACATACGACGCGAACAAATCTCTTTAAAAAATGTTGGAATTAAACGGAATGGAACGTAATTGAAATTGAGAATATTCAATTGGGTTTGGGAAGTTTTCGGAATTGAAAGTATTTCGATTTCATTGAAAAGAATTCAGTTTTTGGTAATGTTATTCCTCCATGGAATCGAGAGCTATTAAATGTCAGAAACGGAATTGGAATCGGACGATCTTTGAATTTCCCGAGTAATAGAAAACGGCTGAATATCGGACGCGAAATTAAAATCGTAAAATCTAATTAAAATCGATATACTTTCAATTCCGAAAACTTCCGAAGCCGAAGTGAATATTTTCAACTTCAATTTCATTCCATACCGTTTAATTCCAACATTTTTTATAGGGATTAGCACCAAAATATGATGCTCTTAATTTCATGTCAACAGACGCGTACGAAAAAAAGTAACCGCGTACATTTTTTTCTTGTCGAAAGCCATCGAAAAGTGCATCGAATTTTTTACCGGCGAAACCGGTTCCCTCGTCGTTATTTTACGATGCGCGTCATCTTCGCGATGATACGTTCGAATTTCGGAATCAGGGTCGGCCAAAATTTTAGTTTGCATCAGTTTTTGTCGCGCCGAGTCACTTGATATTTTTTACCGCTACCGGTACTTTTATTATCGGTAATATGTTGCAATTTGATATTATTAACAAAATTAACTGTTGCTTTTTCGGTTGATCTTACGAGCATAGGATAGGGTGTCGCTAATTAAAGGGACAATTTGATTGGATTCGGATTGTCGTGACCCCCACCACAAAGTGAAATGTCGTGGTTCGGAAAGGCGGCACGCTTACCGGCGCGCGTTAGTCTTATTTTCAAATTGCTGGCGTTCGTTGCGCGCGACCCGACGGCCAAACGACGACAATGAATGCGCGCATCGTCATCATTTTTTTCGCGCTCAGTGTTTGCGCGGAGAACGCGACGGATGTAACAATTAGTGATGACAATGCCCTCGCGAAATTGGTCAAAATGTTTTCCAAACCCGGCGCCTTTAAAAGGGTAAACGATACAAATGCAGTTTATATTTTAATTTTTTTTTTGCTTTACATTCCCCCGGAATATTTTGATTTTTGGTTTTGTTGTAAAAAAGGTTTGTTTATGTATTAAGAGGTTATTTTTAAAATTAATGCAGCATAAAATTAAATTAATTTTAATAAGATTGAAGCATTTAAAAAAAATTGGCACAAATTATATCTTTACCGAATATAAAACAATTTTTCTTTTATATATATTTAATTAAAAATATATATAATTAAAGTTAATATTAGAAGGTTTTTAAAATAAGTGAGTTACATTGTGGATTTTCTTTTTCTAGCCGCGAGTAAATACTGTTTTAAAAGAGAGAATAACAAAAAACGGAAGGTGATGTTAACAAATGTTGTGTAACGATTTTAATGCAGCAATAGTAACTGTTTGTTGTTGTATTTTTTTCCTTCATGTTTTCTTTCCATTCATTTAATAACATTATGTCCATGCAATTTTAATTTTTCAATGAGTTTGTCCGAGCGTCATATTTAAGTGATTTTGAGTGCATTACCTATGAAAATTATGGACATTAAAGTAACATAAAACAGTGCGTTCGCTTAGTATCTCCCTCCAAAACTGCACAGATATTCTCATAAAATTAATAATAATTTTAATCATTATTACACATAAATTAATTTTATATTCACATTTAACAGTGCGCATAAATTTAACATATAATAGTAATATCATGTTTTTTTTTTATATTTTATTTACTAACTGAATTTATACAAATTTAGTCCTTTAATTTGTTCAGTTACATTGATTCAACTGTATTAAATGTTATATATTCTACATATTTTTAACCCAAAAAATTTTGTTGATTGATTAATTTTATAGTACATGTTATTTATAAATGAAGCTCCAAAATGTTCACATTGTTCCATATATGTGGCGATGCGTTACATGATCTAGTTTTAACTAACTTATTTTGTGTTCTGCATTATTACTATTCGTATGTTTTATGTAAGAATCAAAAGAGCATTACAATTAAATACTTTATATTATGTAAAAGAAATATATTGAATAATCTGTAAACAAAATTATATAGACTGAAGTATAAACGATGAATTTAAAACGACAATTGAAGTAAATTAACTTAATACCTAGATTTATTAGAATTAAGTAATATATTATAACAGGATAAATATGTGCATACACATAAATAATATAATCACATACAAGTTTCAATGAAGAATTGGGAAATTTATTCATTTTAAGACGAAATCAAATAACTTCAATAAAATGATTTTATACCGGAATAAACTTTAAAATTATAAATAAAAGAAAATGTAACATCAATTAACTTCTGTTAAGTTAATTAATAACTGTCCAATAAATTGTAGTCTGTAAAAATCTGGTGTAAATAAGCGAGTTTTTGCTAAAAAAAATTCCTATTTATGAAGCTATAAAATAAGATCTCTGAACGATATTAAACTCTATTTTTATCAATTA
Organism: Leptoteleia sp. ZL-2020; assembly: GCA_022817305.1. Lineage (NCBI taxonomy): Eukaryota > Metazoa > Arthropoda > Insecta > Hymenoptera > Scelionidae > Leptoteleia > Leptoteleia sp. ZL-2020. Next base: position 17,041 of record JABFPN010002765.1, on the reverse strand, counting down.
GTCGGTTAAAACGAATCATTGTTGCAAAAACTGTATAGACAATTTACATACAATATGATTTTTGAAGCAAAATTTTCTTTGATTTCGAATTAAAATGTTATCGTTATAGTTATACCACAAAGTTAGATTTATTTATGTTTCCAATATTAAACGTGGATAAAGTGATCAGTGGATTACATCATTTGCATTTTAACTTTCAAATGAATATCAAATTTTACGAAACCTTTTTTTCAAGACATCGCAGTAAAATTCTCGAGAAATCTGATATTCTTTTGGAGAGAGATAACGTTCTATATAAAATCATAATATGCCCATAATTCTCACTTTGGTGCAAGTATCATAAATTTGTCAAATAATATTGTTATTTATGCACGATATTTTATCTACGCATAGGAAAAATATTGGTAAAGGAAAAAAATAGATTGAGGTTAAAATTTTTAAAGAACATTGTAATCTTTCTTTGCAATTTAAGGACATAATATGGACAATTTTACAAAAAGTGAAATTAAAAATTGTATAATGTATTCATAAAGTGAAAATTAATAATATTTACATCTTTAATTTATTCAAAAAATTGTTCTCGTTGAGTGTATGTATATATATAAAAATATATAATTAAATGTATATATATAAATATATATAAACAAGCATATACTTAATAAAATATAAATAAGCATATACTTAATATATTATAATGTCTAGCGACGTCATTTAATTATTACAGCTTGATGTTATTTTTGGAGAAAATTCCGTCGAGGAGACTTCAACGACTTGTCCAAAAGGAGACGAAGGACTTGAATGCAGAAGGGCTGAAGCCCGCCGTTCTGCCGACTGTCCAATGGGTAATTTTTATAATTTTTTTTACAATTCATTACACAATTAATTACACAGTTCGTATGGATATAACTAAATTAACATTTTTTTACGTAACTTGAATAGTTGGAATTTTTAATTAAAAATCAATTTAATGAACAGATCCTGAAGTAAATTTCTCTAAACACATAACAAACAATTCTTTTAAAATTACGTATTATTTTATTTATAACGAATAATATAATTTATAAAATTATATAAAATATGATATCGTAAGATGATTTAATATTTTGCTATTATTAATAGTATATACACTGAGAAAAAGAATATTTTAATTTTTCGTATATAGTTAGGAAACTGAGACTATACGGAAAGTATAAGAAAATTTCAAATAAAATGTATGAAAGCTTAACATTAAGTATGCGAAAAGGAAACATAATTACATAAAGTAGTGTAATATATGTGCTAAGTTTTCATATATTTAATTTGAAAATTTCTTATACACTACATATAGTTTCATTTTCCTATTTATATACGAAAATTTAACATATTTTTTTTCTCAGTGTAAGAATATATACTTTCCTAAAAACTCTTCCAAAGTTGATAAAAAAAAAAGGGAAAGAAAAACAAAGAGAGAATAATTTATGATACTTCTTTTTTCTCAGTATAATGTGATACTGTCCAAAATTGTAAAAGATTAAATGCACTCAGCTATCCGCACATATAATATATTATATCCAAGAAGGAGCACGTGATTTATACACCATTGAACGAAATTCCATTATGCCACCTTGTGAATCACAAATATTCGCTGGTATCATTTACAGGAAAAAAAATGTAACTAACACACTATTAAACGTTCTGAAAAAAAGAAGATAAATTAAAAATTACTGTGCTAAAATCTTTATGCACAGCCGTGTATACAATGTGGGAAAAATTGCCATACAATCCAAGTAAAAATTACCGTGTTTTCAAATATTTTTTAATGTACTTTTATGTTTCAGCGCGTGCAATTTATATAACTATGATTATGAAAAAGTTAAATTTCATTGATATGTAACATTTAAAAGTCGGTTTTCTCTGCATATTGACAGAATGAATAACACGTTTCAAATAAATTCCACTTTTTTGTATATACTGTGAAAAAAAAGGGAGTTGATTTTACTGATTTTCACTTAAATTTTCGTGCTGAAGTTCACAATGGTGTTGAATTAACATAACTGATAATCGACTGATATTATCGAATATAAAGAATTATTTTATTTCAACGTAAAAGTAAAAAAAAATGGATTAATTATATGGATCTAAACTTTTATTTGAACAAAACAAATATTTTCACCAATCATAATAAACAGCTTATTAGTTTCTACTCTTTACTAAAAATGTAAATTGAAGAAAGTCAGAAAATTTTTTTTTTATAATTGTTTTTATCGCGGGTAAAAATGTTGAAATTTTGTTCTCGCATCTGGAGTAACACTGGATAAATTAGAAAAAAAAAACTTTTGCGTTTGCTGTAAACTACTGTTAAATCTTATTTAACGAATAGCACTCGTTTAATTTAATCATTTCAATTGACTTAATCTTATAAGCATTCAATTTACCTACATTTTGTTTCCCCCTTTTTTTTCTTGAAATAACTATTATTTCATTTATTACTTATTATAACCAGATCTTTTATCTGATAATTCAATTTAAGTGAAAGAAAGTTATGATCTTCTCATTTTCTACTGACACTGTGGGCATTTATGGGTAACATTTTTAGAAATTACATTTTCACACTAATTATATAATGCGCTAATGAATATTAATGAAAGAAAATGCATTTTATGAACTGCTTAAATGATATATATTTAATGACAATTTTAGATATCAAACGGGTCACTGAACATGGCGGTAAATGATATTTAGGTAGGACATTGATTGGCGCTCGTTTGTTAAAGAAAAACCGTTTTAACTTCCGGTCATTGCGAGTACCAATTTATTATTCTTTGAACGAGCGATTACAATTCGCAACATGGCCTTGACAGTAACCACTCCCATCTAATCCGCAGGTGTGCCAGTAAATGACTATTTTTATTTTGCAAGAAATCAACGCAAAAATCAAGCGTCCTGTAATAAATTGAATTATTAAATGTCCATTTAATTTATTCGTTATTACGCGAAAGTATCAGACGTTACATTTTAAAATTCATGGATTTTAAACTGTTACTAAAAAAATTTTCTTTTTATTTTACAATTGCACCGAAAGTATTACCTTTTATCACTGTTGAGTTTTGAGAAATGGTACTTTCCTATAAAAGTATGTGAAAATTCATCAAACATATGATATATGATATATATGAAATAACTGATTATTTCATTTGAAATTTTTTCTTAAACTTTACATATATTGTTATTTTATTTAAACTGTGTATATGGCAATTTTACATATTTTTTTGTAACTTATAAAATGTAATGAAAAAAATAACTTGCAACTTAAAATTAAGTTTCTTCAATTTTGTTATTTCAATTTTAAACTTTATTATATTTCATTAATGTTAAGAGCAGAAAACGTTTATGGTATTATTCAGATTTGACTTTCAATTCAATTAATTTCGCTTTCAGTAAATTCCAATAGTTTATCGGTTTCTCAAAGATTTTCAACAATTCTTCTGACCGTAGAATTTATCACTCTTTCACTCGATTTCCATACATACAATTTTCTACGATTCCTCAATTATCTATTAGAAAGTAATAATCGAAACTTTGGAAGAATTCGTATTTTAAATTAAAGTGAATAATAATATGGCATCCAACACTAATGTTCTCAACTCAATATCTTATACAGTGTATTATTTTACAACGTTAACGGCTTACGTTCTTTTTATAATTACTCCTGAGTTTATAATTACATCCCGAGATAAAATGTTCAAAATAGTTTAGTACATATTATTATATTACAAAGTTAAATGTAAACTAGATTACTAAAGCGAGATCTCCTGGCAATTTGTCTACCCTGTTTTAAAAAAACAATTTTCAGGCGCAAAAATTTCGATCTTGAAATACTATAAAAAATATAATCCAAATTTTATAATCTGAAACATTTCTAGACATCAATCTTTTAAATTTCAATTCCATTGCATTTTTCATAGTATTTAAAGTTCGAAATTTTTGTATCTGAAAGTATTCTTCGCTATTGCAAAACACGGTTTTGTTCCCTTTCCAAACGATACCGAAAGCAAACTATCCAAAAATTAATGATTCGGGTATTTAATAGCTTATTATCTAGTTCCCCTCTTTGTTTAGTTACAATAAAAAAACAAAGCAGTGTCTTTATTGATAACAAAACAATCGAGGGTTTTGTTTGTTTTAGTTCCTTAAGTAATTAACAGGAATAAATTTGTCAATGCAATTATTATGCTTATGATACAAATATTAATATTTTGAACGTTTTCCACATGTGCAATAATAAACTTTAAAATAATATACTTCCACAGAGAAAGTACCTTAAAAATCCACATGAAACTTACTGAACTTCCGTATAAGGAACTGTACCACCAAGATGAATTTAATGCTCGTACGGATATTCCATTGAACTTTATTCAATTTGAATACAATATGGAAAGATTATGAATATAATATGAGCCATCAAAAAGTTATATAAAACGCAGCATGCGAGAAATAATTGCTTGTGCAAAAGATTACGTTGAAACAATACTATATTAAGTAAAGCCTCCAATTATCAAACAATATTACATATAAATTATAAACAAAATATTTTTCGATATAATTGTATGAGGTCATTACGTAATTAACAAAAGTTAATGTTATCATAAAAATATAAAATAGTTTAATAATATGATTTCAATCATGTTTTTTTAACTTTGACATCTTCATTAAAAATCTAGTAGTCATATCCAAAACAATTTTGCATTGATATTAGATGCAATTTCTTCTCCCTATTTCTTCCTCTTGTTTGTCTCTAAAAAATAAAATTTGAAAATCAAAATCCTGTTATTATTAACAGAAGTCGTATAAGCTAAATAAAGTGAATTTATGAGTCATTTCCTTTATTCCCCAGGAAACGTTCCAGCAGTATAATTGAAATTCGTATGTCGTTGTTCGCCTTGTGTTCACCTTAATGATAAGAATTCCAGACAAAGTGTACCTTGAAATATGGAACGAATAAGTATACCGTGAAAAATAACAAGTGAAAGGGGCAACAACAACGTTTCATCCGTTTCATCTTACGCTCTTAAACGCCTCTCTTTGAGATGTGGAGATTTCTAATTCTGCCCTCGTTATTGATTCAGTACTCATTTAAAATCTAATTTGTCCCCAGGCAATAAGCGCGTATTATTAAACGAGTATGTTCCTTCTTTCAACGCTATTATTTTATCGCAATATCTATTTTTAAAAGAATTAACGATATCATTCAGGATATATTTATTCAAGTCTATGGTCAGAACTTAATTCTATGGTCAAATATTAAGTATATTAAATTGGAAGATTTATTAGTAATTACTTGATACTCGGAGATATATGTGCATTTATAATAGTACATATAATATAATGTAGTATTTTAAAAAAAGATTTAAAAACTATCAAGGGATAAAACTTATTATCTTACAGTCGCCTGTTGAGTTTTTTACCACTACACCCTTTTCTCATCGACACTCGAGTTTAATGAAGACATCTATTTTTCCGGCAGCGGCGTAGAGTGATGGTAAAGCAACCGATGACTCTGCGGTAACTGGTTATATTCTTTAATTTAATGACATTTTGCCAATATTTTTTTAAAATACTCTATCATATTACAAGGAATACTGTAATAGTGCTGTTAACAAAATCTAGCTAGGATCCTATATAGGAATTTAGCACCGGAAATCAGTTAGTTTCCTAGGTAGGTTCTTAGGTAGTTGTAGGATTTTGTCTAGTTTCCTAGCTTGGGTCCTAGGTTGAAAACTAGTTGATCTCTGATCCTAAATTCCTACCTAGGACCCCAGCTAGGAAACTAGGCAAGATCCTACAACTACCTAGGAAACTAGCTGATTTCCGGTACCAAATTCCTATGTAGGATCCCAGCTAGATTTTTTTAACAGGGAGCACACACTTCCTCGAGTTATAAAATATAATAGCTACAATTAATAAAACTTCAGCACTGTAGAATTTTTCATAAATAACAATCAGTACAATTTTCTATATTATCGACTTCGTTTGATTTGTTAGACATTTTTAACGCCCTCTTAACGGTTGAGTGCCCACGGACCTTAAAATAATCATTCTATGAACAATAAATTAAAATTAATTTAACATTGAACATTAAAATAATGCTCATTTAAAGTAACACTAATTATATTTAAAAAACTGATAATTATAAAATTAATTTTTGGTATTCTGAAATCGAAAGGTACCACACAATTTTAACATTTTACTATTAGTAACAAAAATATTTACTTTTCTATTATATTCTCAAATTAGTATAAAAAATAACAACTTACATTTAACTTTTTCATTACCAACCATTACCTTACTACCTAGTATAGTTTCTCAGTGCACAAATGGGATAAATATTAATTAAGTTCAGAATTAATATGAATTAACTATGAGAATTATCTAACATCCAAAATTTTTAAATAAAATATCGATTCGGTCGATTGAAATTCTTTCGATCAATTTACAGGATACTTGACCTAAATTATTGTCCCTGACGCGAGATACTTTCATTAAGATCTTCCCAAGAAATTGCGAGTGCGATATGCAACGTCAAACTCGTTTAAAGTTATATTCAAACTCCCGCATGTGTACATAAATATGCTTGTCACTGGGAAGAGAGAACTCACTAAATCTTCTTATGAGCAGTTGATATTATATATCAAGCTGTTTCAAAAGCGATAATAATGCTAAAATGTAAATGCATTTATTTTTAATCAAAATTTATTATTAAAATTGATAAGTTTTTAATTTCGAAGTTATCTGAGAAGAATTTGTCAATTTGTTTTTCAATCGTATTTTTTGGCACAAGAGACTAAATTAATTAATTAACGTTTCGAACATTTATTTCTTTGGTCATTATCAAAATCTCTAATTAGTTTGTTTGATTTTGATAATGACCACAAACTGGTTGAAATGTTAATTAAGTGTATATTAATACATAATTAATTTAGTTGTGTCAACAAATACGGTCGAAAATCAAATTGACGATTAAATTATTAACAGACGTTAATTTATACTCTTGAAAAGATATTGTATATAAAATTTATTAACATTGTTGGTAAATTGGTCGTATAAGTGAAAAAATTGAAAAATTACTAACCTGGGATAGTAATTTTTCAATGTTTTAAAGTATATGTTTGTACTTTACTGTTAATATTAGTAATTTTTATTAGATCTTTTTTCTAGGTATATAACAAAATAAGATCCATTGCGAGTTTTCGGCATCTGTTCCGAATAACATTGAGGGAATTAAAAATAAAAACGATTTTTTTAATTATTAAAAAGTTATTTACACAAACAAAAACAAAAGTTATTTTTAATTTTTGACTTGCTTCCGACGATAGTGAAATTATGAAACTCGCAAACGCGTTGGTGTGATAATTAGAATGGAGTTTCACACGCGAGTCATTAATTCTCAAATGGATATAATATCTTTTTGAAAACTTAGTAATCAGAAACAATAATAAAAAAGAAAGAAAACGAAATCACAAAATTATAAATATTAAAAATAGTCATATATACCTTTATTATCATTATCTAATGATTGTTTCGGCGACTTGCGAAAATAGAAAATTTTGCTTTAAATTTTATTTCAGTTCAAAATATAATATGGCTATTAGAAGTCATTAGATAGATAGGCCAACGACCTGGATTATTTTTTTCTGGAAATGCTAGTATTTACTATAGATAATGTTTTGATTCTCACTTCTAATAAATCTAATTATAATCGCGGTTTATAAATTGTATTATTTCGTTGAGAATGTAGCTTTATTTTGTTGAATTTAAATCCATAGCTAAATTTACACTGAGAAAAATAATATAGTAATCCTGGACTCTATGTGTTCCTGTATAAAATAATGCTCGACAATGTGACAAGAGGTACCATAGTTCTGATAATTGATACTTGAAAAAGTGACACCATTTACTAGACTGTCTGGCAGAGTTCTTAACATTGGAGCATAGAGTCTCAGAATGCCAGAAAGTATAGTAACTCTTATTATTTTATTTTTCTCAGTGTAGGATTGATTTATTTTGAATATTTTGTGTGATATTATAACTTTATAAATTATCCGGTATTTATACTTATTATTGTCAATATAAAGTTACCAATTATTATTGTGAAGATCCAATTACCAATAAAGGTTTCGGTCATTGACTTACTTTTGCGCTCTATATAAGCCAATGAAAATTAAGTAGTTAGTTACTTCTCAAAATTTTGTTCACTTTAATTCTTATTATATAGTAAATTACGTCGGTTAATTTAATTATAGTTCGCTTCTGTTCGTATTTACTTTATTCAAATTAGTGATATTTATTCGCTTGATCATCCTTTGAGGTAGGCTCTCCTTCAAACAGAAAAGAAAAATGATACTTTTAAACAACACTTTTTTTATAACAATTTCAAGAATCATCCCTTTTAATACATAAAATAAAATTTAAATTTGTAATAATAATGCAATTATGTAACTTTCAGGAATAGTTATTACATACCATAATTATATGCAATATGTTCGTTCAATAATTTACGATTCCAACAAATTATATTTCAGGTGACTGTTACTGCAATAGTTGTTCATTGACTGCACCAGACTTGTGGGCTTCTTGCTGTCGAGATAGTCTTCGATGCTGTTCCCACTTAGCTGCAGCTTGTCGAAATTGCGACCAACCATCATTATATTCATTCTGTGCAAAACACTTTAAAAAATGCTTAAGTCAACTCAATGAAAAGAAACCTTGAATGAATTTTTAATTACAAAAATATATTTAGTAATGAATTTTTGTCTGTGAAATATCTCAAACCATTCAATTTTACATATGAGTGGAAGCTGTGATACCGACTGTTTGTTTTATTTTTTCTTATAACTCTTATATTATATTAATTTTACAATATAACAAAATACTTGTCAACATTATCGAAATAGTGAATATGAAGGTGTACAAAATTTAAATAAAATTGAATTTACATAAATTTGGTTCGACGCGAAATAAAGCTGCTGAAACATTAATTTAATATAGTTCTTTTTTACGCACTTTCGATAGTTTTTCATTATTTTGATAGTATATTTATTATTATAAGAATGTAGATTTAATATATAAAAAATAGATATAAAAAATTGTAACTTAGTTTTACTTATTGTTAAATAAACTGTACTTTAAGTTAATATTGTTAGCACAATGAAACTTAAATTGCGTAAAAATAATGAAAATTTGATTTTGTCAAGAACAAATGTTTGATATCCTTTCTATACGAATCAATAAAATCTTGAAATTTGGCCTGAGTTGTAATGATTTTACAACTAATTGAGGTTTTTCCACAGGCAAAAAATATAAATATATTGTCGTCATTGTGACGAAAACCTTGCATAATGTGCTCACAACTGATGCAAAGTCGCTAAACATAGGAATTAATTTTAAATCTCGTTTAACTGGTTTAACTCGATCCATTTTCGGACCAAGTGTGACTATCGCGTAATTTAAATGAACTAATCAAATGCCATAAAGTCTGTTATGATCACCGTTTTGTAAATTACATTTCCATTAGAGCATAATCATTTAATCATTCTCCGAGAAAGTGAAGAAATTATATCAATCCTTTCTTTTCAATTATCATTGTTTGTATAATATAAAGCGTGGAATACGGAAAACTTCGATTAATTAGAAAAAAAGTAAAAACAACACTATTTCAATATTACTTAAAATCAATGAATATTTATAAATTGAACATTTTTCAATTTCCGTTAGAAATAGATAAAACTTTCTATGAACTTAGATTACGAAATTCTGCATAAAATATACCTTACTTCGTGACAAATAAAGGTGTGAATTGAAAGTGAAAGAAGCAAAAGACATCTAAATGTACAATCATTGACAATTCTTATTCATTTATCTCTCATAATATTCAGTATTCGATGATTATCTCCTAATAACATTAATTTGAATTTCGATTACAAGCGCGGCGCTTTTATTCAAATACGAAAGACCTTTACAATTCAGCCAATAAAACGTTCGAAAAGTCATTCACAACATTTTACTTTTTAAATAACGATTAACTAGGCCTTTGACGCGCTTATTTCTCTTTTCTTTCCTCACGAAAAATAGAAATAAAAAACTTAGTAAAGAAACTCCAAATAAATAAAATTTCTATTAAAGATTCGTCGTGTTTCGTGATGTTGAACCAATAAAAAAAAAGTGAAACTAATAATAGTAATAATAACTAAAGAACAAATTTGGAAACGTACGAATCTGATATTAAAATTCCAGCAAAAACATATCTCGATGTACTGAAACGAAGAATCTATAACTCCGTTCGCTTTCTTAAACGCTCTCAATTAAATTGTTTCTTTCTCTCTCTTTATCTCGCCTTATCCGCTTTCTTTCTTCTTTCTTCATTGTTCTATCTCTTTCTTACTTCCTTTCTTTCTTCAATACTAATGCATTCACATTCACACAGAATCAGAATAATCGCAAAAAACATTCACACAATTCATTTCCAAATATCGCTCTCGCCATAATTTGCCTATATTTATACAAAAAAACACAGAGATCTTGGTCTATTATGCGATTGTAGAATTATACGTAATAGTTCTATAAATATGTTTCTATGGATTACTTACGAGTTTGAAAAATTACCTATTGCATAGTGTAAGGAGAGACACGATTATGTTAGATTTCTCGCGCAAAACCCGAGCATGTCGCGTATTGAGGTTTTATATCAATTGTGAAGCACCGTCCCAATGAAAAAGAAGTCACAGGACAGTCAGAGTGCAAAAGTCGCGATTGGAGGATTTAAAAGAACACTTTTCATCGCGTGTATTTATACGCCTCTGTTTTTAGTTTTTTTTTTCGTTTTCATTTTTTTTTCTTTTTTTTTTTCTTTTTTATAATCTTTCTTCCCGACAGCCACCACAAGTGAGACTCGATTCGGATATCAGTCAAAGGGAGAAAAGTTCCCTACTTCTAAAAAGGGGCGATCGATTGCGTATTTCAGAATATTCGAATATCAATACGATTGACACGATCATTTACATACTCGCACGTTTTAATATGAATGAAATAAATAATAAAAATATCTGAACGACTGATAGCACTTATCATGTATACAAATGAAATCTAAACAATATGTTGTGTGTTAAAAAACGAGCGAATATGTTCTTTGTTGCTTTATACAGTATAAAGAAAACGTTTATCATGAACAATCAAAACTCGCCTTTTCTATGATCCGTAAAAACGTGTATGAACATTATCGAAACATATAATATTTTGTTATATATAATATACATGTATATTTGTACACAAACATTGCGATTTCCAGAAAATGTGATATTTTATTAACTTTTTGTTTTTGTTCACGCATGCATTATTGCTTTAGGAACTTGACAAAGTAATCGATCAATCAAGTTTAATCCTCACCAACTTTTGTACTTTTATACAATTTTGAAAATTAAAATATAATTGTTTATAAAAATCGATAATTCTAGATAATTTTATGGAAATAATTTATACTCAAACATTATTAGTGCTAATATATTATGATGTATGTATGTATAATTACTAACTATATATATAAATAAATAAACAAACATACAATATACCCTAAACAAACATATATATACATTATAAGCTCCCATTTTCGTTTTGCTCTCATTTTCGTCAAATTTTCTTCCTCATTTTCGTCGGAAGTGTTCTGTTTGTTTCGTTATTGAAACGCTATATCCGGTTCACTGTTTAACCAATAATAACTGAATATCAATGGCGGGAAATTTAAAATTGCTTAATTTATTAATAATTGTATACAATTTAAGACAGGTTACAACCGAATAGAAATAAGCAATGAAAATATACATCCGCTAAACATGTGCGCAATTGTGCCCGAACGAAAATGAGAGCGTTTCCAGTCTTGAACAGAACGAAAATGGGAGCTTATACTATACACATATATTTGCCTTACATAGTCAAAGAACAAAAATTCTTTTTATTTGTAATATTTAATCCATTACATTCTAGAATCATAGAATATTACAAACAATTATTTTTAAGCAAATGATTACTTAGATGAAGAAACAATTGCAATTATTTGTGTGCATTGGTGATTAGATAATGCAATTTTATGATAACCAAAAAAATCATCCTTTTTTTCTTGCAAGAAAAGCAACCAAGCAATCTTGCAATTTGTGCGTGCGCGTCATTGTACATTATTGTTGAATTTGTAGATTAAATCAGAATAAACATAAAAAAAGAATCTAAAATTGTAGACACAAAAAATTACGAATATAATAATTTCATTGCATTTTAAAACATCAACTTCTTAAAACATAAACTTTAAAGAATTCGTAAAAACATACCACAAAAAAGTCAGAAACAAAAAGGACGATAAAAAAAGGTCAAAATATTATGACAATATTTTGCAAACTATCATTATTGTTTTTTCGTCTTTTTCATTTTCTTTTTGCAAGTATCTTTAACTGAATTCAAGTTATAAGAAAAAAAAGGAGTCAAAAGAAACAATAATTAAAAAAGGCCTCAGTCAACTTCCATTTTTCGATAGACTCCTTAATTACGAGTCATATGTGAGCATTTAAGTGCGAAGGTTCGGCCTTGGCGCGAAACAGCCATTAAACCTTGGGAGAGCGGCGCGAACGAGCGCTCGGTTACGTTTTCCAGTTGTGTGGATGCGCCCGAGGTGGCGCCTGGCTAGATTGCGCTTGCGCAGCTTGTGAAGGTATCATGTCGAGAAGATATTGGCGCTGCAGATCTGCGGCTTGACGCTGAAGCTCAACGAAACCCTTGCCTCCGGCTGCCTGCGCCATTGCCAACTGATATGGATATAACAGCGGGTTGAATGGTGTTATCATATGAGCTGGCATAGGTTGATGTGACGGCAGTCCTGTTACTGGGTTTTTTGTCAGCTCTGCAACATTAATTAATTCATATTTATTTAAAAAAATCTTTTCTTTTAATCAACGAATACGTTTTGTTTCAATTGTCTCTTAAGTGTTATTGTATACAAGTGTAATAGTATATTGTTTAACTATGAAGGAAGACTGAGGATTCCAGCCAAGTACAATTACAAGTTTGAGTAAAAGGCAAGGACTGTAATCCAAAGAAGAATTGTAGCTGATCTTAGAGCAAGAAAAAAAATCTACAGGAAAATAAAAATTCCTTTTATTAATTGAATAAACAACGACTAAAAAGACTATTTAAATTAAATAAATAATAGTGCAATTACTTGTTACGAATTTATAAATACCTCTAATGAGCTGTTGATGAATTGCAGCAGCAGCAGCTGCATGATGTGGATTAAACTTGCCACCTTCTGCTAACTTAGCCAGCGGATGTTCTTGGTGCTTTGGTGCTGGCGGCGTTGGTGCTGGTTGCGGTGCTTGCGGCACTTGCGGGGGCGGAGCCGGTGGTGTCGCCACTCTTCTTGTTGGAGTAGCTGCCTTTGGAATAGGTTTCGGTGTCGGTGGGTCTGGACTTGGACACGCAGCCTGGGCCAGTCTTTGCTCTATCTCCTGTTCCTGTTGTAGTGCTTTTACGAAAGCAGTTTTCAGCCTGCAATTCAAATTACATTTATTCTTCGCTTATATTCGTACAATAAGTAAATATTATTTCTATGAAGATGCTAATAATTCCTATTCTAAATTTATAATAATAAAAATATATGAGTTGGTCTTTAATTACTGGAATAATAAACATATAAAAATAAGTTTACTAGTTGTTTTACTGTAAACTACTAATAATTTTGTTCACTTTATTGTTTCCGTTTATTAATAAAAATTATGTAAACTTATCAGTTTCCACGAGTATTTAACAAAAAATACATATATACAGTTAGATATATTCTCTTACACTTATAGAATTCATCTTAATCGTTGAAAATTAGTTAATTTACTAATATACTTATATGAAAAGATGCTAATAAAATTTGTAGTGTTAATTTCATTTTCTACCGGATCGTTAATATTTTATCACTTTTGAAAGTAATCTAAATTGAGAAATTACTTACCGATTGGTATGTTCGGCTTTGAGTGCCTTTTTAACATTAGTCGTGACACAGTGTTCGCATATAACACGCGGATCTCGTCCAACGAGCGGTCTCTGGAAAGTTGCGTGTTGTCCACGCGGGCCTTCCTTTTTGCCACTACTGGCTGGTTTTTCCCACTTCCAAACTGGGGTAAAATCTGTCTTGCACTGTGTACATTCAAAAGGCTCAGGCGGAGGTGGTATCGCCGGTTCCTTTGTAATAAAATCTACCACGTGCTCTAGACCAACCAGATAAATGAATTCAGTGTTCGACGGATTCGGCACAAAATGCATTTCTGGGGGTGGAGGCTTTGGTGGTGGGATCTGCAGTAACGTCTTCTCCAGCTGTTTACGCAATGCTAATTTTGCTGCTGCTTGACGCTGTGCAGGTGTCTGATTATCCTCTCGGGGCGACCTCTCCTGAAATATAATTTCACACTAAGTAAATGTATGAAATAAAGTATTCAATTTCATTTACAACATTTCAATTCACATTTTAATTAATCTCATATTTATTTTCCAAACTTAATACATAAATTACTGGATATTAACTTAAAATTAACAAATGAACGATTTGTATTGCAAATATAAAAAAAAAAGTTGTACAAAACTGAAAATTATCAAGAGTCCCAAATGTCTATTATGTTCATAATAAATAATAAATGTGAAATGAATTGAATAAAATTCTTTTTTTATATCTACGATAAATCTGAATTTATATGATGTTTATGTTACGTCTAATGAAGCAGTGCAATATAGGTATATTTCAAAATAGCGACAAAATAAATTGAATGTCATGCAGATCAACAAACATAACATCCTAAACAAAGTCAATTTTGTAAAAAATAAATTCACGAAACCAACTATCTAGAATGTATACCTGTTCCGGAATTGTGGGGGTGTTTAATGATGCGGAGGGTTTATTCTCCTGAGTGCCCACAAGCTGCTTTGCAATTTAAAAAAAATTACCGCAGTTAAAAATACATGGTGTCAAGATTATAGTTTTGTTTAAACAGATTAAAAATACAAGAATAACGTACACATTTAATCAGTATTAAATGCTTTTTTTACAAGATACCTAATTTCATTAGATAAATTAAAATGATAAAATGACAGTAATAAGAAATAAAAGTGAAATAAATTTTATCATATCAATGATGTTAAAAGAGAAGAAGAATATTGCGCCATGATACATACGAGTAGAAAAAATTAGTCTAATAAAGAAAGAAGTGTGAATAAAGATGTAATCACCTGATGCACAGGAGAAGGTGTGGGATCCTTGGTAGATCTTTCTGTTCGATCTGCAGGAGCATGATAAGTTGGCACACTAGGTGTCCCACTGGAAGGTCTGCTCCTGGGATGAGGCGGTTGTGGTATCACCATAGTCGGTGGCATTCCTGTGCTAGATGTGGCAGAACGCGCAACGGTTGGAGGTAATAACATCCCAGGATGTGGCGCGTGCAAACTAGTACTCCGACTTGGTGCTGGCTGGCCTCTTAGTAAAGGAGGTGGAGCTTTACTGGTCCTATGACTAAAAAATATAATTATTTCTTCAGTCACATTTAATTTAACATTTGAAAAATCTAATAAAATTTAATGAACCATCATCAAATAATTATTCTGAAAGTTTTCTGTGAAAAGTATTGGAAATATATTTTTTTTTCTTTATTTTTAGAACTCATTTTTGAAATGATAAAAAATTGAATCCCAAATATTTTAAATTATTAGACAATAATAAATGATTATATGTATTGAGTAGTATTCTATCAATGGCTTAGAATTTTACGTATATTGATTGAATTTTAAATCTTATAATTTAATAAATTCTAAATAAAATGACACTAATTCTGTAAATGTTTTGATATTTCATCTTAAACAGATAATCTTTTATTGATTTAACAGGTATTTAATTTGCTTCAATTATATAACATTATGGATAATGTGTTAAAAATGTTAAGGTTAATCATTTAAAAGATTATTAATTTATTAAAATCCACTAATAATTTATTGGTGGCATTTAAACTGATATTTATTTAAGTAGTAATATTAAAAAAAAACAATAACAATAAAAATTGTACAACAAGTGTTTACCAGCTTTTTAAATATACACAAATGATTTTATATAACTAAATAATATTTTAAATATTTATAATAAATACACTATTGAAATCATAACTTTCTTCTTTTTATACAGAATGTATTATAAAGACAATTAATTTTTTTTTTCATATTTTATTTATCTTCCTAACGACGTAATTATTAACCAATCAACCTGTGCAAAAATGATTACATTAAAATTTCACATTATTTATTTCAAACGAGTATTTTGTGTAATATCATATTTATCTCAACATATTATAAATGCTACTTTGAAAAGAAAATTTTACTTAATAAAATATTGTATCGTATTTGAATTAAAAAGTATCATATTCTTCATTTTTTTTCATCAAATTTTATATATGTTTTTATATAACATGAGTATTCAATTAATATATCATTACTGTCCTACTCCACAATAGAGTCCAACTCAAAACAGTCGCCTACAAATGATTATACTTTAAGTAAACGTGAAATGTATATTTCAGGTTTTCAACCTTTTTGAAATAAAAAGCTAATTATAAAACAAAACGTTGTTGCTTCCATATTGCTAAAGACAATATATTTCATTATTACTTATTGAATACTAGTTTTCTTCCCTAGTTTGCGGTACGTCAATAAAGCTGGCACCCCCACCTCAACGAAATCAAAAAATTTTTGTGCCATAATTTTAGACTAATTATAGACCAAAATGGTCCAACGAGAAAAAATTTTGGAACGGCTCGTAACATATAAAAAATCGCATTTCAAAAGTGGGGGTGCTAGCTTGAGCTCAAGCTAGCACCCCCCACCCATTTAACATAACTCAAAACGAATAAAAAGTAGATAATAATTTTAGACTAATTATAGACCAAAATTGCCCAACGAAAAAAAATTTTGGAACGGCTCGTAACATATAAAAAATCGCATTTCA
>JABFPN010002764.1:0-20759 GCA_022817305.1 Leptoteleia sp. ZL-2020 | reverse complement strand
CGGGCAGCGTGGCCCGCATCGGGCCCTGCTTCGCGGCCGAGCACGGCGACGACTTGCGCATCCGCGAGGACGCCGTCGAGGCCGTCGACGACGACGACGACGACATTTTGTGGGCGCCGCGGCTTTTGTTCGGCCGGTTGGCTGCGCTCGCGCGGCGCGTCGCGTCCCCGCCGACTATCCGGCGCGCACGTCTCGCACGTCTCGCACGTCCACGCTCCTAGGCACGCGGCGGCGGCGGCGGCGGCAAGGGTGACGGCTCTGCGGGCGACTGCGACGCGTCAGGAGGCCGCGAGCCGCGGCTGCTTGGCGAAGGTACGCGCGTGACCCCGGACGGCGGATTGTTGCGGCGACGGCGAACGCAGGCGACGTCCTTCGCGTCTTGTCATTTGCGCTGTTGTGCGGCCAAAGCGGCGGCCGAGCCGAGACTCGAGAGAGGCGCGCGAGCGCCAGCGCCGTCACGTGACCAAGCCAGACGCAGCGGGACGCGCGCGCCCAGGGACGCATCCACCATCCAACGCCCTGCGCTCGTCTCTCCTCCTTTTCCTTTTTTTCCTTTCCCTTCTTCTCCTTCTTCTTCTCTTTTTTTTCTCCCTTTTTCCTTCCTTCTTTTTCATTCTCATTCCTCCTCCTTTCCGACTCGCCGCCTGGCTTTTTAACGCGTTCCCTTACGATCCGGCTCTTTAATCGTCCATTCCCATGTAAACTCGAAATATGCTCTCATTTATTTTATTTATCCTTTTACTCCCATTAAACATTTATAGTTGTTAAATCATTATTTGTAAATACGGACACTTCATTGGTAGACAATGAATAGACCAAAAAATGCCGATATTATTCCATGTTTCATAATTATAAACGTTTAAAAAAACCTCAAGTGCTTTGAAAGTAAAACATTATTTATTTATAATATATAAATAAATGATTATTTATATATAATAAAATTATTTATAAAAATAAGTATTTTAATGTAACACGGAAATGATGGTATCCTTTAATATCAACGTATTTTTCTTGTGTACACAATTGTTTTGGTATTTTATATAGTTGCGTGCAGAGGGTCATTTTGTATCACCTAAATGTGGCTGTTGTATCCGTTGTTATTATGAAATAGTAAATAAAAATTAATGGACTTCGTTTTTGTTGGCCATAATTAGATTTAGACGCGTGGTAAAATCAAAACATTTTATATACACAGTTTACGTGTATAGGTTTATGTTTATATAATATTTTGTGGATGAGAAATTATTAGAAAACTTGGAAGTTGTTAAAAGATTTCTACTGCCAACTCACTGATGGTCCCCAAGTCAATTTATCTTAGTAATTGCTAGGAACTTTACACACAAGTTTTTCTAATATATACAATAGCAACAATTAATAGCACTTTTATTGAATAATTACAATGTTTTACTCTGTAGATATTGTTAAATTAACATTAATATGATACTCTCGTATAACGTCCTTATAACTAAATTCTAAAACTCATACGACTATTATTATATATAATAAAAATGATTTTTGAAATAAATTACTCCTATATTGGTTGTAATTTCTTTTTTCGAGAACACGTCTAATGCACAAAAATCTATATTTAATTGAACGTAACCATCCATGACAACTCACAAATATATATTTATATATACATTCGTAAATTGAAGTCTGTATGTTATCATGAATTCTTATGATAATTTACACGTAACATTCATAGACGATTTATAAGCATACATTTTTAATATTTCATATAATTATTAAGTATTTCTTGTTGCAAAGTCCAGATGAATTCGTAATAAGAATTTTCTTCGTGAATCGCTATGAACTTTTAACAATGTATAATGTGACAGCAATAATTAATTCTTCATAAATGTTATCAATTCACCGGATGGCCCGTTGAAAATAATTTCAATTCCTTACTAAACTCGACAGCTTTACTCCTATACAGTTCCAGAATGTATTCCATAATGTAGTATATATTCTTGGGTTCCTGATTCTGCCGTTGAACTTTTATTCAATCACAACGCAAACAAATAGAATTGACTGAACATAAGAATAGTGTTTATATCACGCATACATGAAGAACGTAAACGATCCCTATATTGTGGGAGCAAAACAATTTCTTTCCCTGAAATACACAAATATTGTTTATTAATATAATGTACTATAAATAAAACGCTCAATTAATATACTGTATTCATTTTATTTCCACACTTTTTGTATAAAAGCGTATTATTTATACTGTTTTATTTTAATCCATTTGTTATTTTATATATATATATTATGATAATGCACAGACTGTTTGTGAGTTAATGAGTAGTCGCAGTTTAATAAAACAGATAAATAAACATTGCAGAAAATATTGTCTCTGCTTTTTGCTGTATGGAGAACGACGTTTCACCTGAATATATTAGAAAAATTATATGTAAAAGGCATCGTTAAATAAATAAAGGAGTAATCACATGTAACAATGAGATGCCTACTCTCTTAAAAATAACATTTTGATGCATATATAGAGTCCATACGTGATGCATATAGAATTTCTATTTTAAAACATTCTTAAAAACATCCACTTATTTTTGCATCAAATGCATTTACATGGAATAAAAAACAGCCTCGTACGTATCAGGCATAAAAAATTAATCAATTAACCACGACGCACCTAACATTCACTGAGAAAAAAGTTTTACAATTTTACCTATACACTTCATAGTTGCTTTAGGGTATACTTTCACTGAGTGAACTGTTTTTATTTCTTCCATCACAATTTCCTATTCCCTTTGTCAACTTATTTTTACAGGCAAACAATTTGTTATAATTTATGTTGTATTGGTAACAAAACAGAAATTTTCCATATATTGAAAAGTATGTACCAAAATTATAATTCAACATCTAACACCATAAGAATGATCAGATCTATAAGAATTAACACATTTATCCAAATGCATATATGTATCCAATATATGTATTTGTCTATAATTAAGTACATATTTACTATACACAGTATAATATATATATTATTATCTAGAATAGTATATGACTTTATAGTATAATTACTTATGCTCTATTAACACATGAAGATCAATGCAATGTCAACTGATCTCTGGGATAACATCAGGACACATTCTGATGATGTTCTAGAAGCACCTCCTAAAGAGGACATTTGCAATAAATATCTTCAGAATATCTCAGGTATCCTCAGGATATTCATGGATATCTTTTGCAATTAGGGTACATACATTTTTTGCCCCCAAAAAAACGCTATTAAATGTAAAATTTGATCTTTTTTATAGTTAAAGATATGAATGGTATCGATGATAAAGGTACAAAGGTTTATAAATACAAAAGTGGTTTAGTGAGGTGCATAAATATCAGTGCGGGTGCAAAGTAAATGTGATACATGTCTGCAAGTGGCAGTAAAAGTGGTGAAGGCGAGGTGGTGCGCGCGGCGCGCGCCGCTGCTGCGAGTACTACGAGCCGAGCGCCGACCTGTTCATCTGCGTTCCATTCACTAACACGACCGTACGCCAATAGAGTCTGTTGCGCTCTTTGTTCAACAACGAGAGCGCGTGCTCTCTCACTTTTCCACACTACGAGCCACGAGCAGTGTACTCGAAACTCCCGTAGTGGTGGTTGTGGAGGTGGTTGTGGAGGTGGAGGTGGAGGTGGAGGTGGAGGTGGCGACGGCGGTGGCGGCGGTGGTGGTGGTGGTAACGGTGCCGCGTGGACCGATGCGGGGTCTTTGTTTGGACGAGATATTACGCTTAGCCGAAAATATTTTGAGGGACGGGGGGAGGTTTATGCGCACAACAGTCAATGCGTTGGGCTTGCCACTTTTCAATCATCAAATTACACACTCTTTTCAATCAGCTTTCGAATATTTTATTTAACACTTTTATTACTTATTCATCAATATGCAATATCGTTACATTTATTTGTTTAATATAAGTCACAATTTTTATCTTTTGCACATTATAATCGTATTGTCTTGATAATAAATGGTGCAAGTAATAAAATTGTGGCAAATATTATAATCTATTAAATAATTATAATAAAATAAAATCTTATACTCAGTGTATCATTCATTACTCGTCTTTTAAGAAAAATTTAAGATCACACTTTAAGATTTAATGTACACTGCAACTAGTTTCATTTATAATAGTTTTATTTAACAACGAGTTTATAAGTTAAAATATAAGTTTATTATTTGAAACTATTTTACACTCATTAGTTATATTTTGTTCTTGAAATATATACAAGCGTCAAATAAATGTTTGAAAAACAATTAAATTACTTACAATTATATTGTGGTCTTCTGAACTGAGATATATATGTGAAGCCAACGTGATATGTCTCTGAACCACATACGTTCAACATGTGACATCACCGTGATAGTCCGGAAAAAAGTAAAAAATGCAGTCGACTACCTAAAGTTATAATAATTTATTATTAAAGCATTAAGACTTCAGTTAAGGAAGAAATGATAATAAACTTACTTACCTCGCCAAGAATTTTTTTCTATAAATTACTATTGTAATAATAAAATGTAGCGAACAATGTTATCTTAAATATAGTAAAACTAACATTTATCAGTTACCATTTATTTGATACTTCTAAAAAAATTACAATTAATTGTTTAAATAAAAATGAAAACTTTACCACTGCTGAACCAATATAATTTTTCAGCGTATGAATTTAGAATAAAAGATAATGATAGAAAAACCAACGAGTTCTTCTACGAGTATTTATTTCATTTTGTTAAAAATTAACAATATATTCCAAGATATACAAAATCATTATCTTACAATTCATATGGCATATTGTAAGAATAAAGCGTGGCGAATTACAACTGATCGAACTTTGTTTAGTTTCTACTTGAAACTGATGATACATAATTAAAATATTAATATCGTAAAACATATCGCTTTAAAGAAGATGTATGTATACAATTTGATACAAAAATTTTATTAAATAAATGTGATTTTTTATCATTTTTTTAGGTAACTTGTATAGAAAAGAAAAATTCGTGCAATATCGCAAGTACAGCCACGCTTTATTCATAAGCTGCAAAAAACACAAAATAGCAACGATTTATTTCTAAAATAGTCACTTTTGTACTTGACAGCTTTAATAATAAATCTTACTCCCTGACTATGTACATAATGCTCCATCGGGAAGACCTTTTTCTAATAGCCATTATTGCATTCAAGATTGAACATATAAAAGTATCTGCGTTATATTCATCTCCGGCAAAAGTATCATTAAAATCCTTAAATACATTTCCAAATGTGTAACAAATTTCTAAATATCTGTAAAATAATACACTTCTCAGCTGGGACGCATTTAAAGAGTTTTAACTGAAAGGAACTTTTTAAATTTACTTGAATTATTTTCTTTAGAAATAATGTATGATTTATAGATTATACTATTATATTGCTTGATTAAACTTGATTCTGTATAATGCTTCAAAATTGTTTAATATTTGTGTACAATTAAAGTGTATAATAAAATTTCATTTTAAAACATTATTTTTAATAAACATTTCATATAAGACTGAAATTTTATTCTTTTTTTGCACTGGTGATTTTAAAAAATAAAAACTTTTACTCTTTTGCCAGAGATTTACAATAATAAGTTCAAAGCCGTCGTGCGACACTTATTCTACATTACAGAGTAAATACTGTTATAGCCAACAATGTACTTTATAAATGAAAGTAATAATGAAAACAAATACAATTCGTGAAGCAATATTCTCTTTTACATTCAGAAAATAGTTCTGAAGATATTGTGAAGTATAAAAAGTACACTGAGAGAAATAAGTTTGAAAATATTATCATTTTGAAGGATATTAACGTTTAAAAGACTTTACTTTACTGTGAAAAACAAAGTAACATTTATTGATGATTTAAAGAAAAAGAAAATTTTCATCCTTAGTTACCCTACGTAAGTATTAGTCTTTTACAACTATGCTTTACTTAAAAAGTCAACGCACTTATTACCAGTTATAATAACATATAATCACACTTATAAACAACGACTTTCTTTAATCTTTTGATCTCGTAGAATAGATCTATTTGAGCAACAACGACTACGCGTGCGCGAAAAAATTTTTAGTGCAAAGAAAATTAAAGTCGACGTGTCGTATACGAAGATATTGCATAGCATCTACGTAAATGTTGCGAATATAAAAGTATAATCTAAATATAACCCGTTAATATCCTTAGATTTAGAATTAAAAAAGTAAACACTTTATTTTAAACCACATAATTTCCAGCGAAATTTTCGCTCAGTGTAAAGCGTTTGCCAAAAATTTTTAAGGCTTTGGTTGAATTTATCAGTTATCGTAAAAATTATAAAATTCCGTACAAAATGTGGTGGTATAAAAATCGTCTTTAGTTATGAAATACATTCAACTGCAGCCTTAAAAACTAAATGTAAAATATTGATACATATATTCGCCGGAGTACACTTGAATCAAAAAGCGTTTGTGTTCTCTTTAACTGTTTTATCTTATTAAGAGAAATCGACATAGTAATTATTAGGAATTCATCAAATCCTCAACTACTAATTATTATAATAGTGCCTCAAGAACTTAGTATTAGCATAAAAGTCGAATCCAACTCATGACAAACGTGAAAATATTTATCAATTCTATATAATAACTTGAAACAGCTCATTGATAACAAATGATTTTGACTAAGATAGTGATGCATCAAAACAGTGTTTATTTTCTTATATAATACTGACGAATTCCCTAACATTATAATCATTACTATTATTAACATTATTATTATTATAAAGAATTAAAAATAAATTACTATAATACTTATCATAAAAATTATTACACTGTAATGTTATAAATGTTAAATACTATAAACAATCTATTTCTTTAATATCTGCGTGAGAAGCACATAAAAGTTGTTAAAAGCAATAAGTAAACTACAAAAGCTAAGATTTTATCACAATAATAAAAGCTTGATTTCCGACATCAATAGTTGATATCCCTCCGATATCAATAGTTCGTGAATTCAAGAGATCTATCACTTCAAGTTAATTAATTTTATATTTTTCCCCCTTTTAACCATTGTTTTAATATTCACAGGATTATAACTCATTACGATTCCCCACAACCGTAAGATATTGAATTAAAAATAGAATTAGAAAATATAATTTGATACATCGCTATATTATTCAATCAACTTCTCTGCTTATAATATATTTAGGAAATATTCCAACTAAATTTATATATATGTACAAATACATTAATAGATTTGCTTCTGTGTTATGTATACTAGACTTACAATATATACAAGTTGTGTCCAGAAAGTAATGCAGTTTTCATTGGGTGTACTTTTTTTGCAAAAACGTAATATTATTTTTGATTAATTATTGTTTTTTCAAGATTGTCTGCCTGTGTCTCTCTTTGTACCGTGATATATTCATTAAATTTGCAACATTAAAGTTACAATTTGACAAACAAAGTATATCTAACTATTTTCTTATTTTTTACATTGCATTGTATCAAATTTTGGTTCAATTCTGGGCACCGGACAAGATTTTTGACATGGTTGAAAAAATTGCAATACTTTCTGGACACACCTTCTATACCGATTCGAAATAGTTGTATAAATCATCACAGATACAAAAATGTATACGCATGTACGATTTTCCGTGTTGTCAGATGTGTATACATTTTTATACTTATATATACTTTCTTGTAAAATGCATTATTTGTCGTAAAACATGATTCGTAGTAATCCAATACAATGATATTACACCACTATCAATTACGTGAAAAATCACATTGACTTTGCTTGCAACACCCAGCTAAGATACTTTGTTCCAAACTAAAACATGTTTAAAACGCCTTTATAATGATTTGCACAGAGAAAAATAATATTCAAGATTTTATAATATCCTTAAACTCTTCGAACTATCTCTTACTGCTAATGTTTTCTATTAGGATAAAATTTTTTAAAAACTTACAGTAGTAGTAGTAGATCGCTAGTATCTAATTTATGGACACTTTCTTGCATCATTAGAGTTAATAAATTAAAGTAAATATCAGGTTATTTCAGTATATTATAATCAAAATTATTTATATTATGTTTCTCTGCGAACATAGTACATTTTTTTCCTTTTGGTAGTAGAAAAATGTAATTCATTTATGATAGGTTATTTAACGTTTAAGCATGTTTTATTCGCCGGAGACTTTTTTTATTTATCACATTAAGTTGTACGTAACATTTTACTGGTTTTGTTCAATATTTAAAATGTAATAGAACTATAAATTTTTTCGTAGTTCTTAGAACATAGTTTAGTCAAATATGATTTTGATTTTAACCATAATGTTACATAACTCCACTATTCTATAATTAAAATACTTTTCTTTAAAAAACATACGAGAACTTTTAGTAAATATATTTGAATAATATATTTTTATTACTAGTATTGCTAATAATTTTCAAATTGCAATTTAAAAAAGTAAATATTTCACGCAATGTATAACTTTATTACTTAAATTGCAAAATTTGTATCACTATATGTTTATTTTTTTATATGTATATATACCTATTATAGAAATTAGTGTAAAAGGCTTTGAAATTGCCAAGCTTGGCGCGCGTCTTACTGCTGATACGAACTAGAATTTTAGTTCATTTCAAATTACAAATGACGCAAGTTAATAATCAAAATACATGATTTAGATGTAACTTTATATTCAAATGAATAAAAAAAAAACTTTTTATAAAAATATAATGACAAAGATCAGCTTGGTGTTCAATTAAGTTTTCTGTCCAAAGTAAATTTCACGTCTTATTTCATACGGAGAAACCAATGGAATTACAATGTTCCATATTAACTAGACAATAAGAAGATGAAATGAGAAATTCCAACATTTATTATGTTAGAATTTGATAAGAAAGACATAATTATTGTTATTTTCATTAAAAAGATTAATTTCATGCCAATTTTAACACAAAAATGAATCATATAATTTTTCATTTTACGATCGTATTGTTCAATTAAGATGGAACATGTTAATTTTTATTACTTTTCGTCATTATAGTAAATAATAGGGGCCTGTGGGCCAGAGTTGAGAATTATATAAAATATTATTTAAATGATTCAATTTAGTAACAAATTTGTATTAAATAAGTAATTTTATCATGTAAAATAAAGTGAGCAGTTTAACATCTACTTTCAATATAAGTGGAATAACTTATTTAATACAAAATACGTATTAATTTTCATAATATTTATGATAAAATATAATAAAATCAAATTTCTTGATTTCAAGCCCGCAGATCCCTAATAAATTACAATTAAAAAAAACTAAATAATATCAATCAGTGTTTTGCATATAATCCTCGCTTGATCGCTTAACAAAATACTCTGTTTTTTACATATAATAATTTGTATAAATTTTAATTATAATATTCAAAGCTAAATCTGAAAGAATATATATATTGTTAATAATGTTGGAGAATTGCTACTGTTCGTTGCAACGAAGCGACATCTATGACATACCTTTACATTCTTATAAAACGCATCCGTACACTGAGAAAAATTATATAATAAAATTTATTTTATCGTTAATGTTAATAACTCACAGATATGCGTCCAC
The DNA here is from genome assembly GCA_022817305.1 of Leptoteleia sp. ZL-2020. NCBI lineage: Eukaryota > Metazoa > Arthropoda > Insecta > Hymenoptera > Scelionidae > Leptoteleia > Leptoteleia sp. ZL-2020. Next base: position 11,146 of record JABFPN010002764.1, on the reverse strand, counting down.
TTATGATAACATTCACTGATAAATATACTAAAATTACTATATTCATAATACAATTTATTATATTGATTAATAAATCCTATCACAAGGGCACAACTATCAGCCTTTATATAATTATATATTATATAATTTTGCTCAGTGCGCGGTGTACAAAATACCAAAACTGGCATTGCACGTGCTTATCATTTTTCCATTACGCGTCTTTTAAACAATCACAGGATGTAAGCCAGAATGTTATTTGCCGTTATTTTCTGACAAAAATTTCACGCCACACTTACATTCGTAGATCAATTTTTGATTATTGAAAAGATGACCATTTAACAATAGTTAATAAACAAATGTAATTATAATTATGATAATTTCAATCAAAATGTCGACCAAAATCAATTGACCGAGTGGCCATCGCCCTAAAAAGTCTAGAAAATAAACGCAAATTATGCACTCATGAATATACGCCGAGGCTGAGACTTGAGAGACGAGTTAACATGAATTTGCTTAATATGATACGACTATGTCAGCGTTGAATGCAAATGGTACATTATGTCAACGATTAGTAAAGCGCTTAGCATCCTACAAATGTATAACGTCTTTAGTATCCACAACGATTTTATAATATAAACTTTGATATATATATTTACATACATAATAACACTGTAAACTTCTGCCCATGATCGACGCGAACTTAAAATGAAATTAAATGCTAAAAAGCTATTTGCTCGGCTGAAGTTTATAGTGCTGCTGAAAAGATGCGATACGAGAGCACAAATTTGAGAACGAACAATAACGTTCAAGGAATCCTCATCGACGCCAGACTTTACTGAATGACGGGGTTTAAACGGTGACTTCGTCGACGCTGGCGAGATACTCGTGGAACGGGAGCGGTTTCTCCGATGCCACTGAGAATATCGGTTAGTCATCTGATAAATGCTTTTTTGTAACTTTTGTTGCGTGCTCTGCAAGTTAGAATGAAACAAAGAACAAACAGACGGAAAGTTAATTGATACGATCTTATGCGTTGACAAATGTAAGCACGTCTTCCTCTAACACATATCATCAGCGCAGACGCACTTACGCCTCTGGAACGCGCAAGATGCTACACACGAAACCCGTGCAAAAGATAGTAAAACATAGTCTCGTTACTGGTTTTATTAATGAATGTAACATTTTGTTACCATTTTCGAGACAAATATCAATTATTAATTACGCATTCAGAAAATTCAGAAAATTTCTTATGTAACATAGTAAAATGTTATAACGATATTAAAAAAATTCAAGAACATCTTTTTTTTCTACGAGTCTAATTGTTGTAGTTTTTTCTTTAATTTGATAAAAAAATGCGGCCTTTTCAATTAGTTAAAAATAGTAATATTTTTTGCCACATTTTTCTCAGTGTAATTAAACAATTTTATACTTATTAGTTTTTTATTTTACTTTTTTTATTTATTTTCTATACAATATACAATTTCTTACTATAAAGCAAAAAGAATAAATTAAATTACTAAGTAGTTTTCATTAATAAAAACAGGAAACGACTAAAACTGTCCGTATGCGATATTACATTACTCAACGAGGAAATAAATGGTTTGAAAACGGTGGTTAAAGTCGAAAGGGATGAACTACCAACGTAAAAAGTATTTATTTCCGAGTGTTTCTTTTACCGTGTAAATAAAATACGTTGGTAGCCCGAAGGGCTACTTATACAGAAACAAGCAAAAAAAAATATAACATGCTAATTGGCACACTTGACACCTGAAAGAACTCCCTTCTAGATAATTAAAAACGACCCCTTAACCGTCGGAGTTAGTGAATGAAAATGAAATGACAAGTTAATTTGGAAATGCAAAAAATAGATTAAAATAGCGAGAATGTACGAAAGCTCTCGGGCGCACATAATATGACAATATGTAAAATGTCTCAAATTCATTACTACCGATGCCGATCGCTGTAAGAATTACTATAATCCCATCGTTATTATAAATTGTCCAGCAATACAACAACTTTAATCGAACATTTTAATTATTAAATAACAATTGTTCATACAACAAGTTTTTCCATTCGGACTGTTAGATAATTTTACTAAATTTAAAAAAATAATATTGTTGAATAGTATTTACTGTATTTCTCAAAATTGTACATATATTTATATATAGATATGCTCAGCATCTATTCGGACGTTGCTCTGCTTTCCCGAGGCAGAGCAACATCGAATGGTATGTATATTTACTCCCCTTAAAAATAAAATGTGTTGATAACTCGCAGGGCTGCCAACATATTTCATCTTCACGGTGAGTAAAATATCGTACTAAACTCGAACAAAAGTGGTTTCAAGTTGGCAATTCTTCGTCTTTTGCTAGTAACTCATACCAACTTAAAACCACTTTTTCCCCCCGAGTTGAGTAATATACTATTCCGTAAGTCGGAATATATGATTAACATACAAAATGTCGAACTGTATATATACTTTTCATGAATCGTATAACAAAACAAAATGGATAAGTTCCGTCTTGTACTTTAGTTTCGGTAGGGACGTTTGGATATACTTTGTACGTGCGAATAACCTGAGACAAGTAACACGGTCGTACACAACATGCAACGGGAATGTTCGGTACAAAGCGTGCACATTCTGTCGACTTACTGTTTGAGAATTTGGTAACGGCTAACGCGGTCTGCCGATCGCAAAACCATATTGACCCCGGGTTGCTGAGATGGTTGCTGCGCTGACCGGTTGGTCGTCGAGATCACACCGACAGCATGGCCATCAGCGACGCGCGGTATTCGCGCGCTGCTGCGTGTTACTGGCTTCGTCGTCACAGACACGCTGCTCGTAACCACGCCGACGTTACCGTTACCGCGACTCTGTATCGTTGACTTTAATTTAACGCGCTGAGTGGAGTGATCGTAACTATTATTCGCCAAGTCCATGTTTCTACAATTTACAAAATAGAAACAAAAATATGTACAAATTATCTCACTGTTACCTTTGTTTTCTTCGTTATTTTTATTATAAACCAAATATTATGTGCAATACATCTTTTGTTTATAAATAATTTCATTTGTCAGCGTATTGTTCCAGATTTAATGATATATCAGCAATGTACAAGAAATTTGGAACAACAGAACTTGCTTTAAATAACATGATACAAAGATAAATTAGTTTAAAAGAATAATAATTGAATTTAAACATAAAAATAAGTTTATTTATAAATACCCTATATGATTATTTTCACTTCTTCTATGAATATCATTGAAATGTAATCTATACTAGTCTTTTTGCTTCAATTTGGAAGTAAATATATGAATGCCAAATAAATTAACTGAACGCAAACGAATGATAAATAACTAAATAAAGTATGCGTCAGTTTAGACAAGCATGAACTGCAAGCAAAAAGGAATTAAGTTGAAAGAATAGAAAGGAAGAAGCAAGTTTATATACGAGATATACTTGTCTTAAAAAAAAATCGAATATAAACCTTTTCATAACTGCAGTGGATGTTGCACGTGTTGTAACCCGTTTTGTTGTATCTTTCTCTTTAGTTCCAACTAAAGATGAACCAACTGCACTTTTCTGAGCTCTGCTTTGTATTAAAGGACCCAAATATGGACTGAAAATATCATTAAAGTATTAGTTAATTAATAACATTTAAATTCTATCAAAATCTTAAATTTCCTTCTAAAATTCTAAGATTTAAGCATATCACTTTTTATCAGTGTTACAATATTATTTCAAGCTTGATTGAGATACTATTGTACAGTTCGATGCCAACTTCGTGGTAATAAAAAAGATACTCTGCTCCTATTGCCTAAGAATTGAAAATGAAAGAAAAAGTAGTAAAACGTCTCAGGCTCACTTTGTTATTTATAATATATATATATATATATAAGATAAACAAAGGAAGTAAATGTCTCGTATAGAAACTTCAATAAAAGAGTACTTGTTGCTATCCTTGCTTCCTCTACACACTAACGTGAACCTTGATATCAGATTGTATTTCCAAATTGATTGAAAAATAAATGAGTTATTTAAATTAGCTAACACTCACTGAACAGTGGGTAAAGTGCCCGCAGTAGCATTTAAAGCTGCGGTATTTGTGGTGAAGTTACATCTTCTTGCTTTAATTTGATTTAACTTGTCACCTTGGGTAAGAGCTGATTTTTTAACATTGTTACTAGGATGAGAAGCGGTTGGAGACGGATCATCCAATTTCATTCCATCTACGCGATTCATTATTCCAAATACATTATCATTTACAGTATTAATAGTATTACTTTTCGTATTTATCAAGGACAAACTTGGATTAGTTGCTTCTACAGCTTTCGAATAAATTCCATATTTGTGTACTGGATTTCCATTTTCCGGTTTCAAGGGCTCCTCCCGCAAGCAATGGAGGACACACTGCATGCTAAAATTGAACGAGACAAAAAATAATTAAATATTATAACTTATTCATGTCATTTACATATGCACTGAGAGAAATTTACTAAGTTACTAAAATTTTGACAACAATATCAGTATATCGTTGGTGTCATAATATCTAAAACTATAAAATAAAAAAATAACTTAAAGTAATTTAAATTATGCAAATATTGACAATGAAAAACAGTACAAATTTCTAAAAGTACTTGTTAAAAACGAAATTGACTCTGAAATCATCTATATTTTTATAGTTACGATAACTGAACATTTTTCTCAGTGTACAGTTTTATCGAATAAAATAAAATATTGTTATGTAATAGACACATACTCTGTTAACCATTGTTGCTGATGTCCATTCACAGATGCTGGTCTGCAAATTCTAATCCATGCAATTGCTTCTCGAACGGGAAGATGGTAATGTTTCATAAGGTAACAAGCAATCAAAGTACCAGTTCTTCCAAGTCCGGCTTTACAATGAATTGCGATGACACCTTTGGCTTTTTCTGCGATTTTCAAAAACTGACTTACAATCCACATAGTCGGTGGAGAGCCATCCATGAAGAAAAGATCTTTGTGATCAAAACCCGCGTCCGTGAAAATCGAAGCATTATAGCATTTGGTGTTCAGTCGTACGATTGTCGTAACATTATGTTGTCGAAAATAATCAAAGTATGATTCAGGAGCATGCAATACGTAGCCTAAAAAGGATTAGAATAATTCAGTATTCAAATGTTTTAAATTTTATTGTTCTTACCACTTTATATATTTATATGACCAATAAAGTAATTTTGATTTGCATCTAATTGAAACTGTATTTTTTTTCTTCATTCACTGCGCAGTTTAATTAATTTTAGAAACAAATAATTATATTATGCAATCTAAATCTATAACAAATTGTATGTAGCCATTCAAATGATTAGAACACGTGTCTATCGATATATTTACATGATTTCATTTACACATCCTCGTATGTAAGTGTAATTTAATTTTCGTGGGTGTGTTCATAAATATATGTACACTTGTCCGGCCAGTTAAGCATAAAACATTGTACGCAATAGGCGCAACCAATTTTTTCATTCTAATACAATCAAAGTATCTAATATTAGAATTATATAATTTATATACGTTCGCCAAAATCATTAACAAATTTTCAATGAGACAACTTTGAAGTACACAGATAAATGTGCGCATTGGCAGTGGGCGTTTTGATTTGTAATACGGTTTATTAACATATTAAATTATAATTTTGCTTTAAATGACTATGAAACAGTAATATCAAACAGAGATGTGTCATTTCTATCTTATTATTGCCACTAGTATTTTTATTTGTAGTTTAATTTTATTACATTTAACTTTAATTTCATTGTCTTAATTACCCACAATAATTATTCTATTAATTTTAAATTAATATTCAACTGTTCAATTTTTACCATTTTGGCCATAATTTTAATAATCTTTTTATATTAATTTATTTTATTAATTATTATTTATGTAAATAGATTATTTTGTATTGTAAAAGTAAATTTATGATAACATTTCCGAGAAAAATGTTTTAATTGTTAAAATTACACTATACGTAATTAGGAAAAGGATTTCCTTTTATTTCTAGGTATAAGATCATTTGCTATAACGATAAGCATCACTTACAACAAAAGGCTGAGGTTTGGTCTATATATACACTTTAACTAAAGCTTGGTGGTGACAGTTTTGCTACCTGCTAGACTGAAGAAAATCCTATTGTGGCCATAAAAATATATTAAGTGGAATTAACAAAGTTAAATATTTCCTTGCACAAAGCTGTAATTGAGAATATGCATTTGTAAAGGAATATTTTTATAACAATTTATATAACATATTTCATTTATATTAAAGGAAAATTAAGTTTTAAATTAAATATAATAAAAATAGCATGCTTATCTGTATAAATATAATGTCTTAAAAATTAATTACTTTTCGTTTTACCATTTTCGGTTTTTATATTTGTGTGCGGACCACAGAACGCAATAAATTTCCCAGGAACGATCCAATTTAAATCTCCATTTTCAACGCGTTCATAATGTTCATATTCTTTAACATTAAAATCATCGAAATTGAAAAAACCAAGAAGATGACATTTATGAATCGCATTTAAACAATCGAGAAGTGATATTCTGTACCCCGGTTCACCCATTGACGCATCCCGAAACATTTCAAATGGCGGGCATTTGAGACTGTTTTTCAAAATATCATAAGCTTCTTGAGCAGTACGCTTGCAATATATTATCTAAAAACATAATTGAAATTATAAAATAAAAATGAAATTACACAATATTATATTGTACTTAAAAGTGTTAATATAATATAACGATATTGTGAAACTCACCGCGTAACTACCTATCAAAAAGGCAGCATTTACACGCTTTTCAGGATCCATTGTAGTCCAATGGATTATTTTTTTCTTGCTTAACGAATTGATTTTCAGTTTTCGGTTTACCTTCTGACAATAACGATATAACATAGCAAGATTCAGAGGGCCAAAATCAGCATAAAAGTTTTCATACACCAATTCGTAATCAATGTTAAAATAATGGGTGTTGACCGTGTTCTTTGCCTTATCTGGCGATGTCATGGTTACAAAATATAAACGATCTGTAATTCAAATTAGTAAGCAAGGCATTAATATGTAGTAATAATAAATTTGTTGAATTGAAATTACATTGAAATGTCTTCATTATTGAATTATTCTTAATAGTTTATAAAATAATTCTTACAATTTGAAGGTGATTTTAAAAATAAAAAAATTTAAATGTGAGAATTTATATAAATACAAATGTATGTTTGTTTGAAAATATAGGGGTTTGTAATATACATGTTTTAATATATTACCCAAATTATCTGTCTTATAAAAATAGTTACATTCCCTTGCATGTAGACAGTTACTAAAAATATTTTATGACTAAAAAAATCCTTAAGGTGAAACTTCACTTCAGGCCAACTCAAAATTAGGATAACCTCAAAAATAATACATATATAGAGAAAAACGCAGCGTACGTTAAAAGTTAAACAACGTATTAAACATTCTAAACGTGTTTAACTTTTGACGTAGGTTGCATTTTTCTTAAATGAATTTTTATTTCACAATATACTTCAAAATTATTTTTGAGGTTGTGTTTATTTTGAGTTGGCCAACGAGTTACATTTCAGCTTAACATCTCGATATAGAAATAAGTTTGTATACATTATTGCATGTACACAATTTTATCGCGACTTTTGCCCCGCCACAACTTTTGTAGGTGAAAGTTGTCACTTTTAAAGTATTAAAGCTCAATTAGAGATGTTTTGCAATTACACTTGTATTACATCATATATATGAAAATATAATCTTTACTTAAGATTTTCATACATTTTTTCCCACAATAAAATTAAACAAAAACACAATTATTACGCATATGCTTCATACGTACAAATGAGAAAACTGAAACAATAATATTTTGATAGGAAGCATATACGCAATGTCATGCAAATTTCTGTTCCCATTGAATGCAATAATCATAATAAAGTAATATGTACATATACAATTAATAATATTAAAATGTTTCAAATTTAACCTTTTATAAATTCAGCTGGGCCAACTAAACACTTGGACCACTCCTCCATGGTTACAAATGAGTTTTCTTGGAAGGTCAGTTAAAATGAAAGAAATTTCCTGAAAAATGTATTAAATTATATTGGTTAGTTAATTATATTCCCGTGTCCATAGAATAGTGCTCTGGTCCGTAGATCATAAAATATAAATTAAATACATTTTGACTATAAAAGACACTAACTCCGTGACAACAGACTTGATACATCACCTTAAGGCCCGCTGTCACAGAGTTAGTGTCTTTTATAATCAAAATTGAATTATTTAATATTTTATGATATGCACACCATGCTTCTTTTCGAGTAGATGACAAAAAAGACACAGAAATCACTATTCTATGAGAACAATATCATAAAATAAAAAATAATTAAATTTTAATTATAAAAGACACTAACTCTGTCACAGGAGACTTTGCACTTGCCCTTAATAACAAAATAAGTTTTTATTTTTATAAAAGTGCTACTAATTTGAACTGGCTTATGAAGCAAAACAGGTAAGCAAAAGAGCTTTTGAGACTGGATACATGGAGAAAAAAGGATATTAAAAATTAAAAACCAGAGGATTCTGAATTTTATTAATCTAAATCAGTTACAAAGCAATTTCCTAAAATTTAATAAGTTAAAGAATTGAATGTTCAATTGTACAAAACAACATAGAACTGCAATTTTTAATAAACTGGTTTAATAAATTTTAATAGTTTACAATGAAATATTAATAATAAAGCAATTAAGACAATCTTCGATTTATTATAATGCAATAAAAAAAAATAAATAAAGAAAGAAATCAAAGTCAATAATCAAGATAAGGTTTATTTGTTTAATTTATTTTTTTAATTGATCTGTTAAAAAATAATCTGCCTGGTATCATTGGTGAAATGAATGTTTTAATGCTTTTAAACAAAATCACAGGTGATTAAAAGTATGATCGAGGTAAAGTTGTCTTTATCACATTTGCAAAGTTATCTATATCGCAAAATTCATGATATACAGCATCCATGGACTAATGGAATCTTGTGAAAAAAATAACATCTAAATTAAGATTTATAAGAAAATTATTTACCTTGTGGATTGGAAAACCAAGAAAAATATATATATATATTTATAACAATTATAATTAAAAAAAGAGTAAATTATTTTATTTCCAAATCTTCTTAATTTATGAATTGAATAAAAAAGCACAAATAAACAAAACAAAAATCACATTCTTATTCCAATACATGAGCTTCGACCAAAACAATGATTGACGGCATTATGTATATAGATATATATATGTATTTGGTGTATATATACATACATACGTAACACTTGGGCATACGCACATTATAAGTCGTGAATACTTACATCTGAAAACGTCACTGCTTTCGATGTACGTGAAATAATTGTAATTAAAACATCCTCGATAAACTAAATGTTCCTCGATTAAATTGTCATTTACCGACGTACTCTTCGCGAGAATGATAGTCCGTTATCAACGGCGAATCCATGTTGACACAATGAAAAACAACAACAATAACAAGATGATAGGAAGCGAGCCAAGAGCGTTCCGCTCGCGCAAATTGATCGTCGGCTTTCAAACTGATAACGTACCGCCGACGTTCGGTTTGGCGTCGAAATCGGTGGGAATGGCCGCCACCGTGGTGGCAGTTGGCGAGGTTGTGCGTTAATCGGCGACGTTGTGTAACTTGGCAATTACGCGCGGCCTCGCGGTCATGTCGTCGTACGCATTGGCGCGCTCGAAAAATGGTCGCTCGCTCCGGGCCTCCAACGGTTTTTCGCCCATCGTATGTGCGATTTTTTATTTGATTTGACCAATGGGTTGTCAACGGTTACGATTCAAACGCGCATGTGTGGGATCGCGCTGCGGCGGGAGTATACATGTGCGCCAATTTGCGCCAGTGTAAGTCTCGGCGGTCCGAATTCCCGGACTGTCCGATACCTTCGATGTTGTACACACTTGTACGTCGTTGAACGCTCGGAAGGGGGTGGAGGGGAATGTTAAACGCGGCGAGAGAACCCGCGAGCGCGCTGCGCATGCGCATCATTCGAACGGATGGCTTCTACCATTTGGATGTGTGTTAACGTCGGCGCACACAAGTATTTTCCCAAAGAGTTCCGAAGAATTTCCGACAAAAATACAGAACTTACTTTACCCGTAAGAATAAACAAATTTAAAATTAAAAATTAATAATTAAATTCCCTTATGAGAATTGAAGTGATTTTAGATTTACGGACAAGTTTGTACACTCGACGCTCCCATTTTCCACCTTCTCATTTTCAACGTGCTCCCATTTTCAGCGGAAATGTTCCATTTGTTTCGTTATTGAAACGCTATATCCGGTTCGCTGTTTCACCAATAATAACTGAATATCGATGGCGGGAAATTTAAACTTGCTTAATTCATTAATAATTGTATACAGTTTAAGGCAGGTTACAACCGAAACAACCGAATAGAAATAACCAATGAAAATATACATGCGCCTAAACACGTGCGAAATTGCGCCACGCTGAAAATGGGAGCGTTTCCGGTCTAGATCTCGCTGAAAATGGGAGCGTCGAGTGTATTTTGTTACTAGTAATTTTACGATGTATATATACGGTTTTTATCTGTAAATTGGTTATTAACACACGAGTCTTATAATATTAATAATTAATGATTTCTTTGCTTCCGCATCATTTAATAATTTAAAGTTATGTTTATTGATATTTTTTGTTATATATGATTTGCAGTAGCATTTTGCTCTCGTTTATTTTTCATTTCATTTCCGCCTTGTTAAGTTTTCGCTTCATTTTCGTTTCGTTAAAGTTTCGTATGAATTTTCGAACCGAAGCGAGATGGAAACGAAGTTATAAGAGAGAGCAAAATACCGCTACTGCTTTTACGGATAGCGTTTTTCCTTGGTCGGTTCTGTCAGGTTCTGTAGTTCCGGAACCTACTCCAGAACCAACTGAATTATGTGTATCGAATATACAATGTACACTTATTTTACTCAAAGTGCACATTCTATATGCATGTCATGTACTAGCCCTAATGACAACAAATATTTATAAAACATTTTTCGTAAATATATTATAAATATTAAAATGTCCACCGTATAATATTTATGTTATATTCCA
>JABFPN010002763.1:0-20765 GCA_022817305.1 Leptoteleia sp. ZL-2020 | reverse complement strand
TGTTTTTTTTTTTTTTTTTTTTTTTTTTTCATTTTTATTACATATTGTTATAGTGAAAAATGAAACTAGCAGCGTATCTTAACAATCTCATTATTATTATGAAAAAAAAGCTCGACTGCATTAATACTGAAATATCAAGTTTTCCAAATGATCGGATAATCCCCGGCTAACTTTAAATGGTAAAATGTCCACTGCTCCATGTATTCAATAACACCGTATTAATATAAATGAAGTTGGGGCGCAAACTCTCTCAATTTGAATAAGTGAAATTCTCACTTACTTCTAAAGCGAGGTTTTTCACAGTTTAATAAGTTGAATTCGTTTACAAACCAAAGAAATTTCAGTTTTTTTTTCATTAACAAATATTTTTCATTGATTATTTTACTGATGATTATTATGAAATATAGAAATAACGTTTTTAATCGTGAAATACAATTTTCCTCTTGTTTAATTTTTCACGTATTGTACAAGCATATTCAAATATTTATGAGAAGTACTCACTTGTATGTAATTGAAATTCTCGCTATTTTTTTTTTTACAGTACATAAAACTTATAACGCGTGGAATAAGTGAAAGTAAAAGAATTTCCAGTTATTTAAATTGAGAGTAGAAATGTCAGGTTGCAGGCGAAATTAGTATGTATCAGTAGAACAATAAAATTAAGAAAAAATACATATCACAATGTCATGTTTCTTTAAAACGATGTAAAATCACGAGAAACACGTCGAACGGAAAATTTCAGATCAAAGTTCCAGAAAAGAATGTCACGAAGCGACAGACATTTGGAATGTCACGTATAGTGGAAAATTTAAAAAAAAAAATGTGTCTCGTCGCATGTTATCGTAACGTTTGATGTCCTTTGACATATACATTCGTTTCTTCGAATGTAACCTCACTTACTAATTATTGTTTAGCCTTGCTTTTGATTATTATTATTCTTTTTATCTTATTCAGTAGTATAAGGAGAAAATAGTCATACGTGCATTACCAACACATGAGCCTACTTTCTATTTTTACACTGAGAAAAAAGTTGGGATAAAAATTATTATACTAAATGTAAAAATGGGGACAAATTACAATTCTTGCAATATTTAAAATACATTTTAAAAGAGATTATCAGTATTGTACAAGTTACTATGATACAGTATAATAAAAACGTTCATTTTTCTTATAACCTCTTTTAAACTGTATATTAACTAAGACAAGAAGATGTCATTTGTCCCTCTTTTTACATTTAGTATAATAATTTTTATCCCAATTTTTTTCTCAGTGTAATTAAAATGCATTGATAAAGAACTGTCATAAATTACAATTGAAATATTTGTACCGTTTTAAAGACATTTTAGATGAGTACATTTTTCTGCCATAAATAATAGTAAAAATTAAAAAAAAAATTGTTTTGCATCTTTTAGCTCAAAAATACCGAATGTTTCTTATATGATTATTATTTTGTAGTACTTATAATCGTAAAAATGTTTACTTTTTCGAGACAATTAAATTAATATAAAATGTTGGTATCAAATGTACTTTATTATACTACACGTTACCGACCGGATGCATACATTATTAATTATGCAACCGGAACGGGGCGCCTGTTTGAGCAGCACATATGATATATTCTCACTCTGTCGATTGTCGCCATGCAGAGTACTATTCGCTGCAATTTCTTTTTTACCAATTTTAATAATGTTTCTAAATTCCTAATCAATATTTCGTCGTGTCACGGACCTTTTCAACAATCTCACCCCAACACTTTTTTATCAGCTCGTTATTATTTTATTGTACATATGTGTTCCACATATTAATATCAATTATTATAATCGAAAAAGTTTGAATTTCTTCCTCGCAGTGTTGCACCAATAGCGTTATCAGTTTGCCTATTGTCAAGCTGAAGTTTAATTTCATAATCGTATAAGTTTCGGTATTGTCTGCGCTGTATAGTTTATATAAGCAGATTTGTTCCGTTGCATACCTTTATATTCGGGGAGAAAAAAGTGCTATTATATTAATAATGTTCGTTTATCGTTGAATACTTTATCTGTTATAAGTTTCAATCTATCGGATCAACTGTGATTGAATTTTAAAATGTTGCTTTCATGTTGGTAATACTAAATAATATAATAGTTAATAATAACAATAGTTTTTTATGTTAGTAATACAAAAATATATTGCCTATTTAATGATAACTGATTGTTCATATATTGCCCAAAGTTATATAAATTTTTTTTCTTTTATTATATATAATTACCTAAGTCTGAATGACGAACCCGAACACTCCACACCTTCTAGTTAACATTGTTGATGTTTTTCGGTTAACATTTTTAACACATTCTATTGATGGAATAGTGAATAGAATTTCATTAAGTTAACGTATACTTATACTGTTGGAATAATGTATATTCTGTATCATAAATTATCATAATCAAAAATGTTATAATTTCAGTGGTATTTTTTCTCTCCGTGTATGATTAGATTTTGTTTTTCGGTAAGCAACGTGAAAGTTAGCTAGCAGACGGTAAAGACAACTGAAGGAAATTTAATGCAGATACCGAGCGAATTTTTTCAATGCAAGTCGCTCTTTGTCGCGGTCGTTTCTTTTTTCTCTTCTTCTTCTTGTCTTTCCTTTTTAGTAAGAATACAAATGTAGCCATGTTATTTCCATTTAATTTCAAAATTGAAATATCGCAGAACCAACTCGTTTCTTCGTTTATGCCGTTTCACAGAATTCGTTTCGTATCATATTCACGTTATATTTAATGAACTGTGACAATTTCTCACCGAAATATAAATACATCGGCACAAATTCTTTAGTTATTTCGTATGATTAACCGAGCAATATGTGCATTGGGTAAATTGATCAAACATTTAATTACATACCATGAGTTTTTGCTCCGGAATATTATAATTATAGTTATTGTATTCGCGTAAAAGTAAATGAAATTATGCAACATTTTAAATTCAATTATACAGAGAAAATACTCAAATTTCTTACGTTCACTTTTCGTTTTTCACGTTACATTACAATCTTTTCTATTTCACACTAAAACTAGTTTTATTTTAATCATATAAGCACAAATTGTCAATAATATTCTTGTCAATGTATTCTGTTATAAATAATTAAATTCAAGTTGTACGCAATATTTATTATTCATAGCTTTTTTATTTAAATCGATTCTTTTTCGTGGAGAAAAAGCGAGCATAAAATCTGTGTAAGGACGAAATAAAAAAAAAAAAAATATCAATAGAAATTGGGAATCGAAGAGCATCTGCAATCTCGCACTTAGAAATCTAAAATTCTATCTGGTCGCTCGGGCAGAGTTATTAATTTAATGGGTCGGAGTCAATTGTTCGAAAATCAATTTACTGAAAATATAAATTACTCGCTCGAAAAATGAAGTTTCGCGTGGAATTTAGCGTGGGTGGTCGTGGTCGCTTGCGGTTGTTACGGTCGGGGCTGAGGATCTCGTGGAAGGAGAGAAAAACCGCATAATAGTTGGTTTTTCAAAGAGTTGATTTGCCAAAGTTAATCATTCAAATGGTTAATTTTCCATTGAAGCAAATTTTGCGCTTAACTAATCTTTCGATCAATTAAATTTTGTTTATAATTTCTAAGTCCCCGCTTTGATTTTACAACCGGATAATGTAATTGAATTCTTGCGTTGCCGAGGGAATAGGATTTATGGTATTTATTCAAACCAACAGATCGGATTATTTCAAAATTATCTTTCATCCGTTTCACTTAATTGAACATAATAATCAAATGCGCCACAGGTGCGCGGATCGGCTGCGATATTTTCGCGGCGAAACTTTTAAAAATACGACATGGATTCCGGATGAGAATGAACTTCTATGGAAATGCTCCGTCGTAATTGAAAACGCGGTCATTTTTAAACGGTCCACTTTTTCGCGTTATCATTGTTATTATGATTATTATTTTTTGCTCGACTCCTGTCGACTGTTCGTAAATAAAGGGGAAAAGTTGTAATTCCGGGCACTTGGATTATAAATTACAAAGTTTCGCGGAAAAAGTACGGTGACCATTTCGAAATTTGATCGCGGCGCACGGAATATTAATATTTATTAAGCGCCAGCACTAATTCAATGAAAAGTGCAGGGCGCACTTAGCTTCGCCTGTTTTCCAATAAGTATAAAAATAATAAACTAGGAGGAGTGCACAGCCTGTATCCCGCGCACAGACGTATTGATTAATTTCCGTTCATGTTACATACTGGGTAAACAAATTTTAGTGTGCTTTTCGCTTTTACATGTTGCGCACACGTTGTTATTTGTTTCATAATACATTGTGAATGGAGAAACGTGATTCGCGGGAGATTTTATATCAATATCATCTATTTCATCCCTATAAAACGTATTGGCAAAAACTGTATACGTATAATTGATAAACAACGCGTATATATATTTTTAGTGGAAATGGTATTTTTGAGGTCGGACAATTGTAAATAAGACTTCTTTTTTGTGCATTGAAAGCAGGAATCGATGGCGGTTTCGAGGACGCCCCAACAAATTACGGCACTGGGTCCGGGGTCGTAAATTTTGAACCGTTAAATGTTGAAAAAAAAGTAGACGACAGGAAGCGCGAGGGATTTCCCCACTTGTTTTTTAATGATTTTTTTTTCTCAAAATAATCTAAAAAGTACTATAAAAGGGCATATATTTTCGAATCGACGTTAAACTGAAGATTAATAATAAAAAGAAGTATGATGGGATATCGTTTAAGTTGTTATGGCTGAAAGTAAAATAGCGAATATATACGTCATAATTAAGCTATTCATTAGTTTATAATGCCAAACGGAAAGTGCCGTCGTAACTAGCGAACGGGGCATTGTTCTATACTTCATCTGTTGAACAAAAGGATGGTGCTGCATTCATATTTAACACCGTGTTTGCCGCGGTGCGTAAGATTCGTGGGCCTTCACTTAGCGAGGCAAGGAAATATCCACTTAGTAATACAGAAGTCAAGGAAATGTCCGAAACGTATTTAAGGATGTCGTGCATTTTGTATGACTTTAGAACGTTTGTATAGAGTAGAGCTTGCATTCAGGGACAAAAAAGTTCTGGTGATAATGCTTATTCCTTCTAGGATAGTAGGGATATCGTGTGAAGTAGAATTAATTTTACAATACCATTAAAAGATATTATATGAAATGACGAATATTGTTATAGTGTAAAGTAATAATTGTAATATTATATTATGATTTTTACTATGGAAAAGATGGAGAAATTTCCCAGTATTAATAGATGTAAAATGGATGCCAAATGGATGTACAATAATGTGTAAAATTCGGGTAATTTGTGGCATTTTACAGCGATTAATAATGGAATTTCATAGTACCTTTTTTTTGTAGAGTACCATGTCGAAATAATTCCTTTATTGGTAGTGTAATTTTTCGAGGGTTTTATATAATATCTTTGTAATCTTAGAAGGTATAGTAATTTTAATTCTAATTTTTTTCAAAGTGTATTTTGTTAAATATCCATTTTCTTTCGGCCAGATATTACATTTTTAAGTACATTTTTGCTTTTCTTATGGCATCCTATCCTTCGTTAAAATTTTATCTTTTGTTTAGTGCAGTTTAAATAAAAATATTCATTATTGTACATAAACTGCAGTTTTGACTTCCTTTTCGTAACAAAAAAAGAGCTTGGCGATAAAAATTATCGCTTTTCTTCTCGCTTCCTCTCAGAAAAGTAGGAACAAAATGTGGTGTGACATTTTATGTTTCGTATTCGAAATTTAATAATGAGAATCTGTATTATATAAATATGACGCCGGGGTGCTTGAGAAGTTTTATTAAATGAAATGTCGCAGATTGTTACGGGTCGAAAATAAAAATTATTATCATTAACTGTGTTTTATTCGAGAAAAGATATCGTTATACGTAGACGTATAAAACTTCCATTTTGAGTTTGATTGTAAATGTAGGAAGAACAAGCGGGAATACTAAAAAAAAGGGAGCAGAATTGGAATGTTCTTCTGTTCGCGAAGTTAGCGAATATCTTGTTTCAATTACATCAAGCAAGATTATTACATTTTCATGTAACAAGATTGTATAAAACAAAATTTTCATGTTATCTTGTAAAATACCATAATAAAATCGATCGAATTGAAACGTATCGAGATGATAAAAAATATTTATATAATTTCGAATTAAATGGTGTTAACTTATATTTGAATATACATTTCACGAGTGAATATTTAATGTAATCCGAGATTATTATAACACTCGGTTCTTCTTCCGCCAAGAGGTCACGATCAAATAAATTCAGCAAAAAGGGAGGTAATAGAAGTGGAGAATCCTTTTGATCAAACCGATAAGCTGGTCGGTTTTGACGTATTTTGAACGCGTCAAGAAACGTACAACCGTACCGAAATAGATAAATCTCTTGCTAATCTCACTCTCGACTCGGGGCTACCAACTTAAAACCATTTATTTCCTCGTTAAGCGGGTGCACTATTTTCGGCGCGAAAAATTTCGATGACGTCGCGAAAATATAGCTGAATATCATGAGCATTTCTCCCGGGCGAAACAATTTTTGATCGCTTCGATTT
The DNA here is from genome assembly GCA_022817305.1 of Leptoteleia sp. ZL-2020. Classification (NCBI taxonomy): domain Eukaryota; kingdom Metazoa; phylum Arthropoda; class Insecta; order Hymenoptera; family Scelionidae; genus Leptoteleia; species Leptoteleia sp. ZL-2020. The sequence continues at coordinate 14,194 of JABFPN010002763.1, read as the reverse complement.
TAGTTTAAATGCGAAAAAAAATGGGATTAAGCTGCACTTTTAAAAATGATCATTTCATCGAAATGGAATCCTTTTGGGCGACTGCAAAATTCCTGTAAAATATTCGCCCAATAGAATTTGTCGTAATTAAACAAAAAAAAAAAAAAAAGAGTCCATTTCAATTGAATTTTTTTTCACCGACGAGAGGATGACCTTCGTGGACGTCTCTTCTTAAATCAGAATAGATATTCCTTTTTGTCGAAATAGAATTGTATATTATACAAAAGTATTTATAAGAATAATAAACAATTGAATCCAGTGGTTCAAAGCTCAAAGTAAGAAATTTGTTGTATTCGTTTCAATAACAAATACTTTTATTCACAGTAACTAAAAACCATATTTGGTTATTTCAACTAAAAATTTTGAACAGCTAAAAAAGAAACAAATTTCTGATTATCACAGCCCAAATATTTTTCTCCGCGTATAACTTTGACTTTTTTGATATTAGATAATACCTTTTAAAATGGAACTTTGTATATTAAAAAGAGGGGTATTTTCGTTGAAGTATAAAACTCTTAACAGTACAAGCTTTGATTAGCTAAAAAAAAAAAAAAAAACACACAGTACCCATGTTGATATTAAATCTAGATAAAAGCACCACTTCCATAATCTCAGATACAAAAAGTGAATTCTTTGCCGGAGTGGGAGAGAGAGATTTCATCCGGATAAGTTGGTGGGAGAAGGTAAGGTGCCTGGATAAGCGTGTAAGGAAATAAGCTGCATTCTGTTAGCATATAACAACGAGGACAAGTGAACCAAATGAGGTAAAACTATTGGCACGGCCAAGCTAAATTAAGCCGCGTGCAATTATAATTTGATTACAATAAACACCGTGAATTAATTACTCGAATTGGCGTTTGATTATTTCATTATATATATATCGATCATTTGTCGAGATTGATTATTTAGTTTATGGTCCCGCTGAATGGAGTGCCACTTGATTGATTATATATATTAAGATCAAATGTTTAATTCAGGAGAACGTTAGATTAAACTATTCGAATTAATCATTTGGGCGCAAAAGTATACGGAACTGCGAAATCAAACTACCTGTTATGAATTCATCATTCATTGACTGAGGCCGCGCATATCGTACATATATTAAAAGCGTTACAAATGAGGACGGCAAAATAAAATCTCGGAATAAGGAAGAAAAAAAAAAAAAAATAGCGAAGCAACGAGAAAAATAGGACGGGCTTGTATGGAATCAATTCCTACGATTTGGTCCTTTTCAAGTTACAGAAATAAATCATTTTTGTCTGCGTGTATTTTTCGATCAACATAAATCTAATTTATGTCTTATTAATATTTAACTTGGGATGAGAGGTCTGCATCAAAAATCAAGAACAACGATGTAATGGAATTTAAATTTTAATAGAAGTGAAAAGGAGGTAATATTGAATTTACGTAATTATATCCGGGTGAAATTTGCATTTAAATTAATTATATTTTAAACTTTTATATGTCTATTACTTTTTCTATCATTGTATGCAGATGTATAATGTTAAACTTAAAGATGTACATATATATATATTTCATTTATAATCAAATCAAAACTTAATTCTTTAATTCTCAAATTATTAAATTCTAACAAAAAAATAAAGCTTTTTGTATTTAAATAAAAGTCTTTGAAAGCAGTCATACAATAAAATAAACTTGTTTTGCAAAATATTATAAAAATTATTTAAAAATAGATGTACTTAATGATAATATTAATTAATAATCAATTTTGACAGAAATTTTATTATTATTACTTTAATATTTCTATTAAGTTTTATAGAGTTTGAAAATGTCATTATTCTTAAAGTTTTGGAGAAATAAATTTTATATGTATAACCTTTAATGAATTCATTTATTATGTTAGGATATTATATTATGCTGTGACACAAATAATATATTTACATGATACCAGTTATAACAAGATAACCCACAACTAAATGGGTTAATATTAGATTTTTTAGGAATGCAAACTGTATAATACAATCAGTTCCCAAGTAATTATGGAAAATTCATTATATAATAGTGTTTAATAATCAAAATAACAAACTAAAATGTAGTAATCACCATTTCATTAGTTTCAAAGTTAAAAATGAAACATATACGTTTCATTCATTGTTCTGTTGGTGTATAAAATTTCACTTTAATTTTATAATGAAGGATTTGCGAAAGATTAAAATTGTGAGAATTCGAACATCTAGATTAATTGTTTATTTGATACATATATACGTATGTACGATTTTGTTTCATTTTAAAACCCTGTTCGTTTTGTGGAAATAAATTTCCAATAGCTAACAAGTTTCATATTCTTGTATTCCGAACCAAAAATCATATTATGGATTATTTTTTTGTTTGATTTTTTAGCTTCGACTTCGTTACAAGTATAATCCGCGAGGCAACGTTTCTCTAACTTTAATTTCATTTTGTAATTATTCCGTACTTTCTTGCAAACATTATTATTTTGTTCAATAACCAACACAATTTGGCCGCGAAAAGTTTCGATTTTCATGCTTCTTTTGTGTGTAACGAAGTGCCAAAATGGCCAGGGTTTCATCAATATTTTCCTCTCTTTTGCATTTAAAAGCAGTTTACAAGCCAGTTCAGTAATTTTCAGCAAACTTTGATTTCGTCGCGCATTTCTCACTGAATTACGTGATTTTGAATTGAAAATAATGCAGAATTTGTATGAATTTTTTCGTCGACGAAAAGTCGACGAAAGTAGACATTAAAGCGGAGTTTTGAATTTTTGAAACATTCATAAATGCAGTCCGGATAATTATCTCATTTTAGTAAAAAACATTGTTCCATAAGATGTAATTAAATACACGGAGAAAATCGTCCGGCTGAAATAGTGTCAATAGGGGCTGATTTTATAGTTTCACTCGGACTCATCTTGGCGAAAGTTTTCGGGACCGGAAGTATTTGTTTAATGGACATAGTCTGTTCAACTTCGCAGTACGTATTCATTTAGATCGGTAACAATTGTTTAAACGCGGACAGCGGTAACTTCGCCACGGTTATAAATATCAATTTCAAACAATTATTCGTTATACAACATTTCAATAATTTTTCTATTATCAATTGTAACTTTTCGTACGTTTCCATTACAAATAAAATTTATTTATCGCAAAATTACATTTTAAAGTATTATAATATTTTCGAGCATATAAATTTGCGCGACACAAACAATTTCCGCTCGCGTGTTCCATTAAGCCAGGTAATTTTGTTCCATTAAGCCAGTTGCTTTCTTCAAGCAAACTTTTGCACAAGATGAGTCCGAGTGTACAAGTAATGTAAATATTGTCCTCGCATTTTGAAATGCAACGTTTTAGAAAAAGTTTTGTGTAGGTGTTGGGTAGTGTTTGTTGTATTATAGGTATGAGAAAAAATTGATGTATCCACAGAACTGTGAACAAAATTGTGAACAAAGGCTGACTAGACATTATTATACTACTGGAAAAATTTCAGCTTAATCGATGAAGCAAAACGTTAGGTATATAATTATAAATTAAAATTGACGCATTTCTCTCTGCAATTCCAACGGAATATAATTAACTTGAAATGAAATGAAATATCCCTAAATTGCAATTGCAAGAACATTTTATCTTTGACCCAAGACTTTGCAAATTTTTAAATTAGTATCACTTAATTTACATTGCAATATTTCATTTGAGATAATGCAATGGAATATTTTTCATCCCGATGTTTTAACTGCGCGTACTTGTTCGGTCAAAAAAGTAATTAGAAAATTGAAATTAGTATCAGTTGCAAGAAATGTCAAGCGGAATTGTGGAATAATGCAGAGCAAATGTGAAGTGAAGTAAGTGAATATATTTGGTGTGAAAACATGAGGTTTTGTCGTATATTTATATACCTGTATATAGTCAGTTTCGCTTGTTGGATACACTCTGTTGCTGACGTGTAATTTACTTGAATCCAAGGTGGGAAACGGACGTAATACATTTCTTTTTCGTCGGTATCAAAATTGATACGAGAATGTATTTTGTAAATAAAAAATGACCTGAAAAATTAAGAAATATTGTTACTCCTGTGCGTAGGTGGCTATAAATCGTGGGAGAGAAAGAGAGAGCGAGAGAGAGAAAAAAAAGTTGAGTCATTTTTCAATTCCAATTATTATTGAAATTCAATATGACATAAATTTTATCGCACTCTCAAGCCGCCGGGTCTTTGATTGCGAAAATTTAATCGAGTTGCTTGTTTTAATTTTATACGCTTTTTGATATAAGGCTTAATTCAAGAAGATACTAAGACGGGAAATGAAAGTGATTTATATGGGGTACTTAGCCGAGGGAAATATGGTCACTCGAGTGCTAATCGGGGAAACAGTCAAGGAAAGAGATATCCCGGAATGGAATCCTGACGTTTCTCTCAATAGGACATTCTCGCGATTAATAGCTAGTGGTTATTTATCTTTTAATGTCCGTTATGTTTTGGGATTCTTTATGTTTTTACGGCGGGTTGTCAACATTTTATGAGATGAATTATTACACCGAGAGAAAATTTCAATTTCTCTTAATTAATAAGTACCGTGCGGTGCCGCGCGGTAATCCGGTAAAGTTCTGCACTCGTAAAAGGAAATTTATTTGCGCGAAGAAAACTGTTGGATATTAGAATTTTTCTATTAAAATTAGTAAAAATTTTATTACAAGTGAAAATGTGCGATATTAGTAAGGTTTTAATAATGAAAGGGGGATTAATTATTCGGAATAGTACTCTCCCCCCTCCCACTTAAGGAGGATTTTTTTACATGAAATTGGCGTATTTTTTATTTATAATTTTGCTTCATTTATTATTATTATTATATATAAGGAATATAATTTGTAGGTCGGTCAGATGTTACCGTTATTTGGGTGTCAATTATTAAACGAGAAATATATTAGCAATGTTACAATAAAATGTAAATATGCTTTATTATAATTGTGTCAATTATTTTACTTCTTATTTCGTATATTAGATTATTTTTAAATATTGTTTTGTTGGTATCGATATTGATTTAACTAATACTTGAATTAATAAACGTGACGTATAAACGATAATCTTCTTAACAATGTCAATAATACAATAATATTTCAATTCCAAACATATCATTAAATTCCGAATAAATGCAGAGGTCAAGTATAAATTTAATTACACTAATATTGTTAATATAAAGATAAGCAACAAACATTACCACACGGGAAAAAATAACGGCATAGGAATAACATTGCTAGACAATGTTGGCCATACGCTGTTGATCCTACATGGTGAACCAGTAACAATTATGCTGTGAATACAGTGAACCATGCTCTGTCGGTAAAACAGTCATATAATTTCGGTAAAACAAAAGAAGGCGTGCTGTTAGGTCAACGCAATACACCGTGTTGATCTTACATATTTTGTCTATGTTGAATCAATGCCATTTTGCTGTGAACCCTATGGCGTATTTTTTCCCGTGCACAGAAAAGAATTATACGAATTAATTTTGTTTAAACAAATCATAATTTTATTATAACATTGCTATGAACGAGTAAATAGTTGTCTCCGTATAAATAATAATATTTTTCCGTATTTTATAAAACATTCATAAAAATTATAACAATTTAATCATATTACTGTATTTTGGTAACAAAATGGACAGTATTCATTAAATTTTTGACATTTCAGTTTATTATAATTTGCATGATAAGTCCTTGTATTGATGAAAAGTTTCTGCTTGAAGCTACTTGTCATTTAGGAATACTGTTTAGTCTATAAATTCCACTTTTGTGGAATTTCCCGTCATTACTTGCAAATGTTCACAGTGCGCCGCTCAGTGGATCGAAACATGCGAATCGGTTGAAATGACGTATTTGGGGATTGCAGCTCTGTATAGTTAACGTTAATTATATTTGTTTTGCATCATATGATTCCAGTGGACTCGTCTTTAGCATCCATAATTACTTTTTCGTGAAAATGAAGCGCGCTCGGTAATAAGATCCGTGGTCGCGAACATTTGCGCAACATTTTTATGCATTAATTAATGCACGATTATTAATACATAATTAATTATACATTTTATACATAATTATTAATACGCCGGGGTCTACAAATGGATGCAATTTTGGTGTGCGTACAAATGGGCACTTTTGGTAGAATTACAGATGCAATATTAAGCTGAAATAATGTATACTATTGACCCATTAATAAGATGAAATGCTTACTTTGGGAAATTACTGCAATATATTGGTCATTAATACCTTTCTGTTAATACCGAATCTACATAATTGCACGAGGTAACTGCATTTGGACTATTTAATTCGTGAAATATTCTACCGAAAGGAAAGTGGTACAATTTTCTTTCTAAATATTGATTTAAGTAAATATATTAATTTTTTAACAATTATCGAAGATTTATAAGGAGTAGTTCTTCTATAAATCTTCGATAGAATAAGAAAAATTAGTTTATAATCTTGACATTTATCTTTAAAATATGGAAATATAAAGTGCATGTTCGGATAAGTTTAATGGCAGGTAGAATTTACTTCCAGTATTTAAAGGGTGGTAAAATTTTTTAAAAATTATTCCTGGTAGAGTTTCATTTCTTTTGTTATACATTTAAATTAATATATTTTATATTAATTTTGCTAAAAAACATTACATATACTTTAAAATGTCTTTTAATGTATTTTAAAGTGTTCAATAAAGAAGTTTGATAATTTGAATTTTAAATGAAATGTCGCGTTTCGAGATAATAATAATAACAATAATAATAATAATGACAAAGAAAATTGATAGACGTCTGGTCGTACATTGCATTCATATTCGCGTTTTTTCTTCGTTCGCGTTTTGCACTCCGGTAGTTAAATTTTTATGAAAATATGTCTTTTTCGTGTCAGAAACTGGATACGCTGTCCTTCGCATTTGTGCGAATATGAAGACAAATTATTCGAACACATAGTTGAATATCGATTTGCGAATTGGGCAACTCTCTTATGTATTTATCCCTCTTGAGCAGCACGCGGAAGAGGAAGATAACGTCGTCTCGACAAACAACCGATAAAGAGTTTCCGATTTTGAAAAAAGACATCCCTTTTACGTTTATGTGATTAATGGCACCAAAATAACTTAATTTCATTTCCCCGGCTGCGCCGCGCGAAGTAAAACGTTTCACTTTTGCGCGAAAAAGTGCATTGTTCGGGAAAATGATTTAACGCTTTGAGTGTAACTAATAAATACTCTTTTTTATTTAAGTGGAAGCAATTAGAGAACCAAGTGTTTCTATTTACACGAAAAAAAAGCAACGTTTTCGACGCGCTTAAACGTTCCTTTAATAAGTCTCCGTGTGTCTTGTAACAAAAAATATTGCGTACAATGTTAGAAGGGTTTGCAAAAAAGTTTCTAAAAGTGTCTTAATTGAAAACACGTGTTTTGTAGAGTTAATAGTAACGGTAAATTTCCTCCTACGTAATTTCTCGTTTCTTCGTTTTATTTTGCATTAAAGGGATTTTCGTTCTTATTTTTTTTTCTTCTTCCTTTTCGGATTAAAATCTAGATTTTATTTTTCCATTTTCATGAAGTTTGCCATGTCTCAGAAATGTAATTTAAAAGCATTATTATGAAATTATATATGATTTCATGCGGCAGAATTCACGTCCGCCATTGCTACTGTGCTCTTGTGAAATGTTTCAAGCCTTTGTTATTTATTTCATTTTATTAAGTGAGCCGAATAAAGATGGATGCACGAAATGAATATTTTTGTCTCTTTATTTTTCACGGAAATTAGTACGAATGATAAATTTACGCTTGATTATTAATTAAGAACTTGCGCACTTTCACGAAAGTCAATTTACAAACGGTAATTATAATTAATCGAATTTGTTTACGTCAATATAAAGCTGAATCTCGGTGGTGTCGTTTTTTCAGTCGTTCGTATGCAATAAAGTTCACGAGCGTCACGATCTATTGGTAAATTTTACGGGAGAATAGCGGTTTGGTTTCGTGAAATACACCCGGTATAAATTCTTACCTTTACCTTTAACGTTATACCTCGCGCAAATCCGCATAATACAAATCAAAGTCATTTATGAGCGGGCATTATGGTGATTTGGTTATCAATAATAGTAAACCGACAATACTGATTACCAATGAACATTTAACAGGCGCACAAACGTTGCTTAAACCAGCATTCCATTAATTACAGCTTGACAATTAATTAACGTCTGCGAATAGTGTGCATCTGCAACTTGTCCTAATCTTATTCGAACCAATAGTCGAAAGGTCGCGGTTTCGTGCTTCTATGAAACAATCCGAGTCATTCTGCAAATTATTATACCAATTTATAAATTAGTATAGGAGCTTGTAAATTCAATTATCCATTGTGAGAACCAACTTATTCTTATTAACATTATCAGATAAGATACACGAGGATATATTTTCTTCGATAAAAAAGTTATAGTATAATTTATGGGAAAAATTTAAAGAACTTTCGTTTTGGTAGGAAATTTTGGAAGAGTAATCCTTGGTCTTTTCATTTTTTTGTAAAAAAAATAATTTTTAATCATTGTGAAGGGTTGGAAAATGTTGATTAATATTTCAATGTCAATCACTTCTTCAATCAATCACTCCATAGGTAGAATAATACTATTTTTAACGTTGATTAAAATACACTGAGAAAAAAGTAAGTATTTCATATTAATTTCGCGGACATCTCTGAAAAGTGAAATATTTTTCCATTAGTAATAGTAATAATGGTAACCATAAGAGTAATATTTATTAATTTTTATGACAACTTTGTGATCTTTCTTTTTTCTTAGTGTATTAATAATAATGAATCTAATGTATTGAATTAATTATTTATAAATTATTTATAAATTTTGAATTATAATGCTGCATTTATAACTGTCGAGATATAAACCATCAGGCGTGATCGGGTATCATCTAGATATTTTATCTGGGTCTCATATCTGAATAAATCTTCCGAAAAATATTGGCCAGCCACACTTTTTTTTTTGATACAATCTATTTCATTCCATATATCTCAAACGAAGAAACTGTCAGCGCCTTGTTCTTTCTTACGGACGTTACGAGTGTGAAGCACGTGCAAACGTGGAAAAAGTACTATCACGATGGAAGGAAATATGAACGGTGTTTAAATTAAATACAACTTTTCCGCTGTACGTCCTTTTTGCAAACAGAAATAGTAGTTTCTTCAGAAAAAATTTAGCAAGATATGTTTGTTAAAGTCGATCTACACCGAAAAAAAGTTGTATGGTAAATTTACGTAATTACTAGATTTCTGGTTACATTAACCTTATTATAGTTATTAATAATAATATATAAATTGATAAATATATTAATTATAATTATTTATAAATTTATAACAATAATAATATCAAATAAATTATGGTTATCCCAACTAAATTAAGTAACTGGAACTAGAATTTTATAGTATTCACGAAAAATTAACTATACATATAGTTAATATTGTTATTCCTTTTTCTCTGTGTATAATGAACAGATTGAATTAAATATCATCGGGTGCGTTTCAGATCTACTCAAATTTAGACGAGTCTTTGTTTTTTCCCCCACAAGATCATCGACCCTTTTTGTTTTTAAATAACGCGAAATTTTGAGATGAAAATGCTTTTGCCTCGCGTGCAGAATTTAACGGTACGATATATTACTTTGTTGGTTAACGGTGCGCTTGTTTTTGGAAGGACAAAACTTGTTACGTTGGTATCATTTTTCTATATTGAATATTACTCCCGGTTCATCTATGCCGTTAAAGAGCTTTTGTACATCCGTAAATTGTGAAATCGAATCTTTAATTGCTTTTAGTTGTTTCACGCATCGTTCGCCATTTTGGCTCTGACGCAAAAGTAACCCCCCCCCCCCCCTCCCTGCACCGATATCAGTCAAATTTATATAACTTCTAATTTTCTTGTCGACGGTTCTGATATTAGTTTACCGCTTTCATCGCAGCTTCCCTCTGTTGTTTGTTGCATCATTTTTTATGCCACTTCCTTTGCAGCGGGCTCCGTTTGTTGCAGTTTGTGAATGCTGGTTGAGGATTTCACCCAACGTGTTTCGGTCAGTTGCCGGTGGATCTACACATCGAATTAACGCTCACTCTATTTTTACACTTTCCGCATTCAAACCGAACCAGCTTGAATTCGGATGGTTGATTTAAAGTAGTGTTTGAAACTGAATCCACGATAAAGAAGAAAAAAAAGAAACGGTCTGCCATGAAACGACTTTTTAATTATATATCTTTTATGCTTCATTTCGTGTACCATCTGTCAACTGAACTTTCAGTGTTTTCAACTATTTATGTTGGACGATATTTCGTAGGAACGATACATTAATATTACAGCGGCTGACTAATCTTTTCATTTTATTATTTCTAAAGTATCATGATTAAAGTGAACGTAGAGATTGTTTTTTTCTCGCAGTGAAGAACAGTTTTAAAACAGTTTTTTTTTAATCAATAAATTGTGGAAGATATAAAATAACAAATATGTGTGTCAGTATCCAATAATATATGAGAAATTGTAGTATATATATATATATATATATAATTAATTGTAGCAAGTTATGGAACACTCATTTGTAGAAACATAAAAATACATGCAAGAATTATTTAACTGAAATATCACTTTAATTAAGGTAATAATTAAGTTATATAATTTGAATGAGTATTAAAAATATTTATTGAGCCTTATTACGTTATGACTGAAATAAGGAAGCATTTGTACATCTTAATCAAGTTTTGATCCCAATCTATAATCTTACAGTAGACGATCCCGGGAAAATAAATACGGCAAGCTCGAACGTCTAATTCATTACTTCAGATGACATATTTTATTTTTCTTTTTTTATTTTATCTATTCATTTAATTAAGATTACGTTAGATGAAAAATTTATTTTATTTCTCAACGTCATTTATCCTCGGCATTAACTAATCATTTATTTTTATAAATGCACTTTAAAAAACCGTTTGTATTATTTTAAGTGGACTGGCTTACTAAGATGCTCCATATAAACTAGAGTATAATTAGCTATATATTCTCGAGATAAAAATAGTTACAATATCTGCATGATACATCTCATACAATTTTAATACTTTTGAAATTTATTGGACATTTATTATAAACACTTTTTTTCTTCTTATTTATCTCTCCATTTTTATCTAAACAACCTTACAGTGATTATAAAATATGTAAATATAATCATACAATAAATACTTTTTTTAACGATACATATATTTAATTAATTATATAAAAAATTAATTAATTAATCGATATATTGATAATCGTATGTAAAACAGAGTTTATTTACATTTATTATAAACATTTATTATAAATCAAGTAATTTTGAAGATGAAAAATTATTATTGACAATTATTATTCTTTGCGATCAAATATTTTTGCTTTCTCTTATACAATCGTATGTGAGCCAATTTATAATTAAAAATATGCATTAAAAATGTAAATATTTATTTTTAATTATCATGTTATTTGCGACACTTTATATACGCGTACATGTGCCATTTAATTAAAAAATGTAATTTGCACCCATCAAACAAAAATGAATTCAGGTTAACTGTTAGTTCCAATAATTCGATAAAGACAAAAAAAGTCCTCTCTATATCTAGTCGATTGTAATCTGCATCAATCAGGAAGTAAAGTTGAGCTATATAAATGAATTTTAAAGAGGCGATCCCCACAACATTTCAATCACTTTTATTTACCTTTTTTTTCCAATTATATATTATATACCTACGAATAATATTTATACCGATCTTTATTAAATCTGATCGCGTCTAATTCCTTTTTATTTAACTGTCAATTAAACAAAAAAAAAAATTTGTTTGCAAAATAAAGCGATTCAAATAATGCTTGATACGCGACTGTAGAATTTGAAAGTAAGTTTTTGCTCGCGATTGTTCGTCGCACTCAAATGTGCTTTGTACTTTTTTTTTTTTTTCTAAACTAAATTTTTTATGTAACATCACAAAAACAAATTTCATTACGAAAATAGAACTCGCGCAGGCACGCTTATTCTTGCTGAATACACTCGAGCATACCTTTTATTTTGCTTGCAAACTAAGTTTTCTTATATAAAATAACGATTGCCGTGTAATATGCATGACGATGCTAAAACCTTTCGGCGCCATATTGTCCTGACGTTAAATTGTCCCGTTTTCATTTGGAAAGTGTTGACAGTTATAATTTTAGGTAATTACATGGAAAGACGAACTCTTAATAAAACAATTCCATCCATTTACCTCCCAGGAGGAATGTTTGATATTTTTAAGTCAAGTTTAATAATGAAGTTTGTTGCTTGATGTACGAAATGTCTTTTTCTTTACGTTCGAGTACACTGAAAGAAGTATTTGGAGAAAAAATTCCAATAATTACTGTCAAACTAGCTAAATTTAACTTTTTTATCACTAAATAATGTTATGTAACTGTCTTTTATATAATTTTTATGAAATGAAATTGAAGTTTTTAATTGAAACAACTATTTTGAAAATGAAAAAATGATTAGATGTCTGCCAATAATGTTTTAAATTGCAGTGAAAAAATTATATCACACTTCAATGTAAATATCTTCAATATTATCACCTTTAAAGTTTTATTAGCAAATTATCTTAATTAAATCAAAACTTTGTATCGCAATATATTTTTATTCGCCTTAAAAGTAGAGCGCGTCGCTAGCCCCGCAGTCTGCCAACATATTTTGTTTTTACGGCAAATAAAATATTGCACTCAACCGGGGAAATAAATAATTTTAAGTCAGTAGTCGGCTGTGACTATACCAACTTAAAACCACTTATTTCCTCGTCAAGTAATGTACTGTTTCCTAATACGCCAAAGTAATGTATCCCGTTATTATAAACGCGTTTTCCCGAGCCTAAATTAGTGTATTGCAAACTACGCTTGATTTGCAGTCGGGCGAAACAAATAATTACGTTCGCGCTCGTAACGTTTAATTTACTTTATGCACAAGACCAGTAAAGTACAACGAATGTACTGGAACAGTCAAGAACAATTGTCTGCCAGTACGTGTCAGTTGCGATGCTAATTTCATTCTAGCCGATTAACTGATGTCAAATACATCTTGCGAACTTTCCGAAGGTTCAATTGATTTATTTGTTTATATAATTCCACTTATTACGAAAAAAAAAAATTAAATAAAGAACTTTGTTCTTGTACAATCCACTGTTTCCAAACCAAGGATATTTTTCTGAAAAAAATGTTGTATAACTTTGCTATAACTGTAGTAATTTTTCTAAAGAAATTTTTGAAAGTCCAAAAGAAATAAATAATTTTCTTTAAGAATGTCTTTTATTATTTTATTTTAAATAAACAGTGATTTGAAGAACGTGAAAGCACGTCGCAATGATAGTTTATTGCGCTACAGGAATAAATTTAACAATGTTACATCGAGCTAGATCAATAAGGAAACATCAAAGTGGCTCGCGAGCAACTCTTCCGTTTTAGCTTGTAAATGCGGTGGAATGGCTAATATATTATATTTTCCAACGTCAAAGAAACATCGAAGCGCGTTTAAACGGGGCCGAAAACTCCGCGCAAACGTTGGAACTTCGCGTGCTCAAATGAAAACGCGCAGTTTCGCGCGGGTCCGACTAAACTCGGACTATTTTCACTTTCATCGCCGCGCTTCGCCGAGCTAATCAACACGTCGATAATGCCCGAGCATATAATGCTCCCGAAAGCGGAAAATATCAGCATTCTTTAACGGTGCATCCGCTTTCGCAAAATAAACATAACCCAAGTAGAAATGAAACCGGGCGTGCCCGGTTTTAAATCGGGCCCGTCTGTGGCGGTGGCATGGTTACCCGGTTTCTAGGTTACCCGGTTGGGACCATATCGGAACCCGACTAGATAATCAGACCGGGGAACGATCGAGGTGTAACGCCGGGTATTCATATGGTCCCAGTTGGAATGCCACCTTACAAATTGACACCAATGGTAATCCGGTTGGTGCCCGGCCAGGTTGAAATCGGGTTTCCCCAACACAAACAAACGTGAATTCTCCATGATAACCAGGTCAGGGCCCGGTCAGGTTGAAATCGGTTTGCCCCAACACAAACAAACGTGAATTCTCCATGATAACCCGGTCAGGGCCCGCTTAGGTTGAAATCGGGTTGCCC
>JABFPN010002762.1:0-20767 GCA_022817305.1 Leptoteleia sp. ZL-2020 | reverse complement strand
TTCCCTCCATAATTTGAAAATTTACCTCCAAAATTTGAAAATCCAATACGTACCTAGTCTCCCAAATAGGGCGTGTCTCCAAAACCACCATTTGGCAAATTTATATATATATATATATATATATATATATATATATATATAAAATCAGAAGAATCTTATTTGAGAACCGGTATTTTTAACAATAGTACTATTTTCACTCGGCTAATATCTCAAATAAACAAGAAAATAAAAGTTATTCAAACGGGTCAATATTTTAATATTTTTGTCGCCTAAGGAACAACACATGTTCATACAAAGTTTATCATTAAATCAAGTAGCTTTATGTGAAATGAGAGCACATTTTTGCAGTGACCCGAGATTAAATAAATATGATTAAATTTTCTTTCATGTGCTATTTGCATACTTTCACTTGCACTGATTTCATGAAATACATATTTTCATAAGTAATTAAATATTAATTTGAAGACCAAATATATATACATGTTTGTACTATTTGAAAAAAATTATACATATAATTATAAATTTTAATTTCATGTAATGAATTGTAAGTTAAAAAGTAGAATAAAATATTTATATTCAAAATAAATACAGTACCCTAGAATAAAATGAAAGATATAATGATGGCCATATATTGCAAATATATTGTCTAGTGTATTGGTGAAGTAAATTGGTATAAAATTTTTAATATTGGCTACTCATTTTCGTTACATTTACAACATGAATATTTAGAAAAATGTTTTTATAATTTTCAAGAAATAACTAATCGTATAAAGGATTTCAATTGTCAAATTGAATTACGTGGAAGGTACTGAAGGAATATTTTACTTTAATATAATTAACTGTATATTATTTAACGAAGTATGAAATGTTGTATAATTTAAAGTGTTATTATGATGCATTATAATAAACATTGTTGTTTATCTTATAATATCTTTAAACTGTATGTTATGAATGACAAGATTTCATTTGTTTCCATTTTTATATATAGTATAATAATATGTATGAATGAATATTTTTAAACAAATAAGTTCAATAAATAATCACATTATATTAAAAATACTACATTTTTACCCACACTCTGATTGATTTATTTATTAAAATTATTTTTAAAAATTTTTCAAATAGAAGATTTAAAGTCAAATTTATAGCTTTGAAAAGAGAAACCGATTTTCGTTAAAAAATAAAAACAGGATACCATAGATATATTTCTTTAGCATGCATAAAATTTTGAAGTAAACCATTCAGTAAGGTAAACAAACATGTTCTGTCTTAAACGGTCCATCAATAAAGCTACTGGTACCAAGAATAATTGCCTAATAAGATTTAGCACGAAGTAGGCGGCGCAGCTGCAGGCTTTGAGAAGGTAAAGAAAGGGCTACATAACGAGGTATAAGTTGATCATTTTGTTCCGACATTTGACGATTTTCGACACGTTTACTACAGAAGGTTTCAGTAAACTTTCAGAAGGTTATTTTTGAAAGTTGATTTGAATTGGTCGACTTGTAGAAAAATCATTACAGGATCAACCTTATTCTTATAAAAATTATATTTCATAAATCAAAGCTAATGTATTTAAAATATATTTCATTATTTACTTCAATATCAATTATTTTATCCTAATAAATTTTTCATAAAAATAAATTGCATTAGTGCGGTTATACTGCACCCTCAAATTTCACGTTAGGTGGGCAATTTAAATTACAGTAGGTTAGTTGGTAGAACTCTTTGGTTCGTTAGTTACATAGATGAATAGTACATTAAGCAACAAGTAGCGCAAAACATACAATTTTCAGCGAGTGTAAATGTGACAACATGAGCCTGTGCGAATTCCTGTCAACGCATAAGCTGTCTATATCTTTGAGCCATGTTACGTATAGAGAGAGAAAAGATGTAATAAAAATTACTAACATTGTTAAGAGGTCATATATTAAAGTGGTCATATACTTGAAAAAATTAAAATACTACACAGTCTTCAGTTAGCAAAACGTATGAATTCGTCGAAAATTACTGCTTAAAAAAGCTGCACGGAGAGAAAAGAATATTAAAAATTAACAAACCAGGGATTACAAATTTTAATAAACTGAATTCTAATTTTTGACAAACGCTTTATTTTACGTTTTGACCGTTCGATGTCGCTATTCATCAGCGTCGCTGATCAATTGCCTATGTCATTCATAAACCAATTATTAAACAGTTTAGTAAAATTTAATAAACAGATTGGTGAATTGTACGAAACTACATGGAATTACTATTTTTAATTAACTAATTTAATAAATTTTATTCAATTAGTTTGCCACATAATGATATTCTGCAAGTATAATGCCGAACTAGTAAACTTTTTATTAAAAATTAATATTTTTTTCTCTCCGTGTGACAATAGTTGTCAACACGTTGATATACTTTTTACTAATTTAAGGTAGTAAGTTTGTTAACTATGTTTGTCATTTTTATTAATCTTTTCTCTCTGCATTCGTATTTTTTACAATGAGTGAAGTAAATTATGTCTTCTCTGTATACTGATTTAAGAAATGTGTTGATGCACAAAACTATTATCAGATTAATTTTTTCCAAGCAAAAAAATATTAAAGTTTTTGTTATAATTATTCACTTGTCTTCTAAGATTTAGAATTATGCTTTGTTTTAAGTATAATTTATAATTTAAATTATAATTATAGAAAATGATATATAACAATTTTTCCGGATGTACAAAAATTTTTTATTTGAGTGGAAAAAAAAGAAAGTGTTTAAAATAATAATAGACCCTTTACTTCTCTCATGTCTATTGATGTTAGCAAGCCTGAAATTGATTCTGAATTACCCATAATAAATATGAAAGTTGACAAATGTTGCCACGCGACTAATGAAATTACAGAAGGCAGATGTTCGAACGCGTCTTATTTCTTTATTTATCCAAATAAAATTTTCGACGCGTATTAAGGATAAACAATGCTTTCAAAGTTTGTTTACGAACCGATCATACCAACTCTTTCGAATAATAAAAAAAATATTAGTTTAACTTTTTTTTTATTTTTTAACCATTTGGACTTTGGCAAATAGATTGTAAAATGCAAAGGTATTTCTTAACAAACAAATTGTGTCACAAGGTTAACATTTTGGTCATATCAAAACTCCTTTGTGAGTTCAAGGCTACGCTGGCCTGACCTAAAGTCGCAACCTAGAGTTAAAGATCGGTAGCCCTGCTTTTCAAATCGCTCCCAATAAAGGTTCTGCTCGAAATATTTTACGAGCGCTTTACTGACATGATTTCGGAAAGTTCGTGGTAATTGAAGGTATGCAAATACCTGTTTAAGCTTATTCCAATAATGAAGTCTAATAAACTTCATTTATTTCGTAAATTCCATTTAGCTATTTTCGTTTTAAGCTGTTTTAAAATAATTAATTCAAAATAAAGTCTAATTACTTTTATCGATGCATCGTATTTTATTATACGAAGTGTTGACGAGGACAACGAAAATTAACAGCTTATTGGAATCGCTTATTTCTTGGCCGTTTAAGTTATTTCTAACTTATTGTATGGGGGTAGGATCAGATTATTATTCCGTTTGTTCAGTTGATTACAAATTTTATCGCGCTTTTATTAAATTGATGTCAATTAAAATTTAAAATTAAAAAATTTCAATGTTCTTTATTATAATTTTATAATAAAATTTTCATTTGTTTTTTATCAGCAACATCTGCAAATTATAATTACAAACATTGACCAGACTATATTATATCTTCAATCTTAATCATGTATAATGAAAAAAAAAAGAAAAAACTGAATTTAACCCCACTTCTTTCAATGACCCGTTGTCTTCTGCGGGATAAATTTCGGCACACTGAAAGGTTCCGTGCGGAGGGTTAGCAAAACGTTGGGAAAGTATATAATAACGACCGAAAAGCGAAGACGCTATTCCTCTTATAAACGGGCTTTATGGCTAACTTGCCCCTGGCATTTTCCGTGCAATTACGATTCTTTTTCAGCCAGTGAAAGTGTTTCCACCGACTGTCGGGACGCAAATGTCGAGTAGCGGTCAAGTCACCGGTTTCCATGCCATTCCCAGTCGTAAATTATGCTCATTCGGGCATTGATTTTGTGCCGTTTGGCCAGCTTGTCGGCTGGTTTCAAAGTGACGATTTTTTTTTCGCCGATCATCTTTGAGTCTTTTTATGATTTATATGACTACTGTTGGGTTTAATTTCGAATGTACAGTAGGATTGAATGAAATGTGCGGCGTGTGTCGGCTTAGCGTTTGTGTAATCCCGATAGAGTGAAAGCAAACAGTAGTTCAGTCGCAGCTTGTAATGAAAATATTGTGAAAGATTTAAATCGTTGGAAAAGTTGGTTTATAAAGAAGTCATTTGCTGGATACGATGCGTACGATAACTTAATGCATCACACGTAGTATGTTTTTAATGAGTATCATTTCTGATATCATTTGAATATCATCTTTAGCACCTAACGGTCAAAATGATTTTAACTGTTTTATCTTAGTTTAATCGTTTAACTGCTTTTAACTGCATTCTTAGTAACCATTAGATCATAATTGCAGAATTATTTCCATATTTTCCATTGCGAAACATTTTCAATAGTGCCAATTTGATTCTAATGATACACGGCATCGTTTAAACCAAAAAAAAAGAGAGATATTTCTGGCCTATTGACAAGAACATTAAAAACTCGTTAATTCACTCATCAGCCAGCCCTTTCCCGCATTAAAATCATCTTCCGAGCAGCTTCCGGTGTTGCAAACAATTATCCATTTCAGCACACGCCGCTGAAATGTGTCCGGGAAAAACTGGTGTCCAATCTCCGCCCACGCAGCGCCTTTTGAAGCGCCAACAAAACGCGCATCGAACAAGCGCGAGATTTTGTTGAAAAAAAAAAGAAAAAAAGAAAAAGGGACAAAGCTCGGGGAGATAATGGCGTGAAGTACATTATGTAACAGCGAGGACTAATTTCTTAAAACGCACCCCCGGCTGACCCCCGCCCCTGCTCGGGCGCTTCCGTTTCCTCCTGAGTGATCCCGAAGAACAGGTGGCGTGCCCCTACCCCCCTCCCTCCCACCTATTTTAATATCTTCTAGTGCTTAGCCGGCTCGAAAGACGGCGACAAATAAAAGTACGTCGCGCGCTTCTTTGCTTTATTTCGGTTTCGAAATGGACTCCGTGATATAGTCGGCGTGCGGATGAAACCTCGCGAGAGGATGGTAGGGCGCGGGAAGGGCGGCCGGAGGCGGGGGGCAAAAGTCGGTAAGGTCGAGTGTGAAACGGCTCGAACATGGTAACGCGAGGTCCGCATAAAACAGGAGGGTGGAAGGGCGAATATGCAAGCACAGAAGTTAACACGAGGGAGTGTATTGTGTGCGGTGAGCGAGCCGGAAACGTCGCCATACTGCGTATCGTCCCGCGTCGCTTTTGTTTCCGCTCTCGACGGCCTCGATCGCTTTTCTCTTCCCGGTGCCATCCTCCTTTGTTTCGCGCACTCATATTGCTCCGGAGCCTAGAAAGAACGGAAAAAAGAACGGCATAGACGCCTGTCGAGGCACCGGCGAGCATTGATTAGAACGGTGTATGATCGCGTGTCTCGAATTTCACCAACGCAACGTTGCAATTTCAATAAAACTCGCCGTAAATTTCCGGATTTGGTATCGGAAAATAAATATTTTATCATTGAGTATCGCGCGGAGTACTCCAAAGATGATATATACGTAGTTTCGCGCGCTTTCATTCGGACAGTTTTGAAGATCGTACGTTTTTTTTCATTTTTTTTTATTTTCGTATTTACTGCATATTGCAGTGGTGACATTTAAAATATTCGAATGCACAATCGAATTCGGATACTTTATGTAAATCTCAAGTCACGTTCGGAGAAGGTCGTTCACGGATTAATGTTGGAATTTGTGTGTTATCATGTACGCCGTACACTTTTATATAAGGGTTTATATAGAAAACAATGTAAAAGAATAGTTTTTTCTCTTTGTCGAGAAACCGTTTCAAAATTTTCGCAAAATTGAAGATTACTCCAGAAAGAACAATTCCGCTTTGGTAAAATACAAAATGTACTTTTTGGTTTTCAAAACGATTTTACGATAGTACTACTTAAAAACACATTTTCAAAAATATTTCAAATATTATTTGTACCTAATTTTGTATAAAAAAAAGATACCAAAAAGTGATTTAAAAAAAGAAACAAAAAGGAGATAATATCAAGACGCTGAGAGTCATTCAAATGCAAATTTTCATTTAACTGTGTACAAATATTTTTGTGCTATTTTGATAGAATTCGAGGCCCGATTATTATAAACGACTGTTTACATAAAAGCAGACAGCCAGTGATTTGTAGGTGTAAATAGAAAATTTGTGACAAAAAATTTTTATGAACGGTAAAAGTTGCGTCAAAGATTGATGGCTTATGGCAATCAAATAACACTTGTACGCAGAATTAGGGAAATTATGGGACCGCTTAATGGTCGCGCGTGGCTGTTGGTTGGGCTTCCAGATAAAGGTGCCTGCTCGTAGGCGTTTCTAAAAGTCACCATCATTTGAATACTAAATTATGAATATTCGAATGAACGAAACCAAGGCCCGCCTATTTTCTTTGTCCTTCCACGATGTTTACCTTCCGCGCCTTTTGTTCCCTATTCTATTTCTCCTTAGAATTTATCATAATGAAATTATCGGGAATTCGTTTGGACATTGTTTAAAATGCTGCGGAAGTAATATCAAGGCATATTATATCATCTATGGAACTTTTCAAAGATGCAATAAATCTTTGTTATTTTCTGTAGTAAAAAATTATAATGCTATATAAAATTTTAGTTAAGAATTGATTTCAGAAAATAACGTGAAATGAATTATATTAAGGACACCTTACTCGGCCCTGACATGGTGAAGTGTTCTTTACCATATCACATATTCTTATATGGTCCCGGTGGTATATATAACAATATAGGCCCTGAAATGGTTAATGAAATTTTATACTGATTTCCCTGCCTGACGCACATACATACCTAACGTTAAACCCATGTACGTCGCACTATTTGGATACATACCTGGAAAAGAA
Organism: Leptoteleia sp. ZL-2020; assembly: GCA_022817305.1. Lineage (NCBI taxonomy): Eukaryota > Metazoa > Arthropoda > Insecta > Hymenoptera > Scelionidae > Leptoteleia > Leptoteleia sp. ZL-2020. The sequence continues at coordinate 13,701 of JABFPN010002762.1, read as the reverse complement.
ATATTCGTTTTAGTAAATAAATGAGTTTATCTAGCAAGTTTTAATTAGTTTAGTAAGAATTTATGTTATTTGCAGAAAGACATATATATTAAATCAAATAACATTGAATATTTAAACGGTACATAAACTGTATGGCTGATTCAACTATATACTTATCTAACATATACTGAACATAAACTCAATATATCAACGAAAACTACTTTGATTTCACTGTGTTGACAATTAGATTAAATTGCATGACTGATTCAGCCATATAGTGTATATAATTCAATGAACTCGCTAGGTTATTTTTCATAATATTGACTGACACAAATTTGTTTGCCTATAATAATTATAATTTTTACTCGTGTCAATAATAGCCAAAAAAAATCTAATTTAAATAGAAATTTAGTAGTGCACTTCATATCTTTTTCCCCGTTTAATCAGGGCCCAATATAAGTACACGAATGCCCGGTCGGGGCCATATATTTTCCTTAAACTCAATTATAACAGAGTTGCTGTGCAAACTCTATAGCTATAGCACAAAACTAGGAATATATCTAATAACAAAATAATATGACTGGATGAATCTATATGCCGACCTTTACACATTGCACACAATACTGAACCCAATGAATCTGGCTCCGCGAATTTCCAATCGCAAATGATCAAAATTCATTGACGATGTACTCATGGGTTATGCAGAGTCAAGGGCCATTCGTTTTTGTCGCGCGACACTGTTCATTGGCGTTCAATTGTTATTTAGTGCTACACCGACAATTACACGATGAATCGTAGAAATTGCAGAAATTATGATAGAGAAAATGTGCGTAGAACGTGCACAATGTCAGTTTCGTTACATAAATTGATTCTATTAAGATCAGTCACGTCGGAGCCCGTGTGCGCTTGGCATGAACCCTCCCTCTTTCTTCCTATTAGTAGTAATACCGGCTGGGTTTGATTTGAAGCTTAGTCCGAAGACAATCAACGTTATTCTGTTTAACGGATAACGCCCACGCGTGTTCAATTCAATTAAATCATTGTATCGTGGTTTAATGCACGCGTTGTAATTTGATTTTACATAAGTTTATTGGAGGGCCGTAACAAAATCGACGGATTTCAATTGACGTAATTCCACTGTTCGAACTGGCGTAGACGCGCGGAATTTCAGATATTCGTATGAGGAATTTGCGTTTTGCTGGGGCGGCGCGGGTTTTACAAAACATTTTCTTGGCGCGCCACCCGGAGCTCGGCGAGGTTTAAATTAAAACAACCAACTGGGGTACGTGTTCCATTCAGCTAAGAATTTGGGGATCCGACGAGTGCATTGTACAAGAGATTAAGAATAATAATGGCCTAGGGCAACTACTGTGCGGTACAAATTGCGTTGCATTGTATTGAGCTGCGATATTATATTTCAACATCCAATGTCAGTTTTTTTCCCTTCATTAAATCAACTCCTGGGTTCGTGATTGGAGAAATTGGCCTTCTTTGCGAAAAATAATCAAGTTACAGTGAAGAGTACGGTAGATTAAAAATATGCTTCAAAATACTTGTAAAATATCATGTCTACGTATACAAAATATTACATAAATATGTGTTTGAAATATATATTTGTGTTACATCTTGCATATTTTCTGAAAATTATATTGATAAAAATTTAAAATTGATATATCTACTGGCGATGGAAAGATATTTATTATATTATCTGCATCGTAGACAATAACCAATAAAAATAAACATGTATGATTTGACACCTCGCGTACAAGGTTAGACTCGTGCTTTCATTGTTTCTCTGATATCGTATGTGTAATAGTAACATTTTTTATGTTACGTTGACAAGTACCGTTTATCTTGACAGTAGGATCTAAACACCTGTCCCAAAGGTCAAAATGTGCGCCGTAAAAATGTGCAACATAAACTTTGATATTCTGTCAATGATGTACAAACATTTTAACCTAACAGGATACGATAAATTATATCGCGATAAACGCGTGAAATAATGTGCGCTTTGATCGGAGCAATTTTCGGTCCAAATGGGCATCATCGATGTCTGAAATATTGGAACGTGCCAAGTTGTTGCCGAAATAGCCTTTCCGTTAGTAATCACGGACGCGCGCACAAACATGTGTGTGGGACGCGCGTGAACGATTGTGCGTAAATTCATGTGTGCGTATTCGAAGGGTGCGTCCTGAACATGTGACGCGTGATTCATACACAGACTGCTACGGAATCAATTTGTAATCTTGACTAAAATTAAGGAAGGGGATTGCTCGTTTATTGGGAAGAAAGCTCGCAGTGTGACACTCGATGCGATACCGATGGATTGCATTTTTGACTATCGCGCGCCACTATTACTATTATTTGATATAGCATGACGCAGTGTTATTAATGATCCAGCCTATTGCTACTGTAAAATGTTTAATTTAATTGTCAACGGATCAGATACAATTGTCAATAACGCGTATAGGAAGTAACAATGGTTTTTTTTTACTGTTGTCTCGTTACTATATAAATAAAATTTGTTTACTATTACTAGTATCTAATACTGATAAGGATAATTGTAAGATAAATGATAAGGTAATTCATAAACTAAGAGATACTTTTATTACCTTAATTGCTTGTCGGCAAAATTAAATTCAGTTTCTATATATAAACTAAATCCATGTACAGACTTTGACTTCACAACATGGTTTTACGAGAAAATCTATATAACCAACCAGTCTTGGTATAACCATAAACTACAGTGATAATAATCCCCCCTCCCCCATTCATTTTCCTTCAGATATTTACGTCAGGTATTTTTCATTTCCTCACCAATGACAAAAACATCGTGGAGAATTCCAATGATAATTGACATATGGATAGGTACCAAACTTGGGATCCAATTAAGCGAATTTCTTCGGATTACAGACACGATTAGATAAGGTCTCGGCGATGAATAAGATGAGCCTCTTAAATCGACGGGGTCATACGCAACGTCCGTGCTGGTGGTCCCTCGGAATCGTTCCCTCCGGTGCGATACCGTTGGTACGAACTCGCTCGTTCTTCGAGGAAATACGTTCATTTTGGCCAAGATGGCTACCGGAAATTGTCGGGTGACCTTACTTAGGAGTTTGCATGCCCCGAGTCGAATAAGCGGTGGACGTCGGTAGGGTTGTCGTATCGTCCGACGTACGGAGAGATCATTAATGAGGCAATAGCGCCAGGGAATCCGAGTGCGTTCAATCCTAAGGCGATGAGCCATTCTGAATTACATTGTCTTCGTCTATTACCCCGCCCCTCGTTCGAATTCCCGTGAACCACTCGCGAACCTCCGTCAAGCATCCGTCTTCGTGTCTTGAAAATGTTGAGACGTTGAATAAAGCGAAGTTAGCCGACTCCAGTGCCATTGAATTATTCGGACCCATGATTCAAGCTTTCCCTGGTTCAAGGTTTTATATCCAGCCGATCAACGCAAAGAGCCACGATCGTAAAATTTGAATCACTTGCAAATTTTCACCTTTCTTTTAGATTTAATGCCATCCAATTTGCATTAAATATAGTACATACGTTTCGTTCGTTCCTCGTCATACAATAAATTATATTTGTATATTCAACATCGAGCGTCGAATATATAAATGCTCTCGTTCTTTATCCCGCATTCATCTTTTCTTGATAAATATGGCAAAATGCTGCATCATATTACCCACGATACATCAAATTCATCGTGATACATGAGGTTCTCTATTTTTTTTTTGTTTCGCCCAGCAAGATACATTATCAAATTTCAGCACACGCTACTAAACATCAGCCGTCGGTGTATTAATTATTTGTCCAGTACTTACGCATCGTATTTGAAATGTTTGCTTGTTTGGCGACCGGGCACGCAGCGACATGTGCATAATCACGCGAAAAACACATATATTCGTTCGCGCGATCAAATAGCATATTTCGTCGGGCGTAAATAATGGTCGGTGCCCTTGTGCCGCTTGTGCTTTCCGCTTATGATACGTGATTTTCAGGGAGGGTGAGGGGGGGAGGGAAGCGGCGGAGGAGGAGGAGTAGTAGGGTGGCGCGCGAGCGGTTGCGAGGGCGAAGACGAGTGTTAATGCCATTTAAACCCCCGCGGCTGGAAACTACCCACTAAGACCGCTGCATATTTCATGTCCCCCGGGTGCCTCGGTTTAAGTCTGAAGACTCGCACGATCTATAATTTAGTTTGGCCCCTGCCGTATATCGATTGGCCCGAATGGCCCTAACGAACCTGATTGACGTTAGCCCATAAACATTGCCGGGTTCCGTCAAGTCAACATACTAAATAATCGAACGGTGCAAGTCATTTGCATTATTTATAAACTACGGGACTTCTTAAACCTGGCCCGGGTGGGGCACGTCAACTTGGAACTTTGCTCACAAGGTACTTGTTCGGTTGACGAAGTTTCTTGATGAGAGAGGAGATACCCTTTGTATGTCCATCGTGAAATTCGAAAGAAGATTGTGCGTGATTAAAGTTTCAGTTGGAGATACTGGATAAGTAATTAGTCAAATGATTGAGCAGTCTGCTGGTCGATCAACTCCTATGTATTCCTGTAGCTATGTAGGATCATTGCTATAGGAATTTTGATCAGGATTTTTCGGGATTTTTAATCACTTTTGTTTGGAGTACATATAAGTCTCCGGCATTTTTAATAACACATTGATTGCCGAGTTACTTCTGATGTAAATAATCTAAATAACAAACATTATTATATTACGAAGATGATTACCTAAACTTTTCTGAATGAATTATTTACAATTCTATTACTTGTAATAATTTATTACCGTTTTCCATTTTCAGGTACAATCATTCTTTCAGTCCAAATATGCACACAATCCTTCATTTAATCTTTCAGATACCAAACTAAACCTTAATCCTAGAATCTAACCAAATACGATAAGTTTTTTTCAATACAAGAACAACAAAAGTTTTTTTTTGGTTCAACAGCTACCATGTCAAACATAAGCCTCAAAACCGAACAAGCAAACAAAGAAAGAAGTAAGTAAATTGACAGTGAAAGAGGTTTGAAAGTCACAAGTAAGACTCGAGGACGGCAGAAGGAATCTCATTGTCAATCGCTACTACAAAACATCACGATGGACTCTCGTCGAAAGAGGTAAATATTTGTGGAATCTGATCTGGGCTTATTCGTGACGATTGTCTGCACCCGTGCCCCCCCCCCTCCCTTCCCATTCGACTAAAACATCTCTTGGGCCAAGCTAGACCCATTGAGTTTGGTCTTCTGGTGCCCCATAGATAAACGCTCATGTGTGCAAACATAACCAGAGGGGTCCGTACGATGGGGAGCCGTAGTAAAAAATCATTCCCATGACATCTACCCACTTGGACGAGTGCATTGTGCTCATGACGTGTTAATCGTATAGGCCGCGTCGGTGTCATTCGGCAACGGAAAATCAAAAACCAAGATGACGTAGAGGGGGAACAGATGTTGACGATACTGTCCGAAAAAAAGTGTTAGTCGTTTGTGCGCGCGCGTGAGAAAATTTAGGGAAATAACATGTAAATACTGCGAAAATGTGATTAGTCAGTTTTCATTGTGACTGAGACTTGTATTTACAGATATGATGAAAACAGATTCTATGCTGCTTTAATCGAATGCTTCCTAATTACGCGAAATTCTGATATTTCACTGTTCATTTTCTTCAGTTTTACTTCTTTTAATCGATAATTTAACGTTGATGTAATTAATCAAACAATTTTTTTTGCTTAACTGAATTTAATGGCTTCAAATTTTATATTGTTTGGGAACGTTAATTTTTGTGCAACATTTTTCTTCACGAATTAAAAGAAAAAAAATAATAATTAAAACCATAACAATTTTCGTTTACTTTATTTATTTCAAATCCAAATATTTTATTTCGCAGTTCTTTATCCCCTAAACCTCGATCAGCTATCGAGTATCATATTAATAAATTCTAATATGCTTTAGATTCCCAATTTCAATGACTATAACCGTTGACGGTCCATCCCCGCTTTCCGAAAAAAAACCTTCAAACCGAAAACCCCTAAAATCCTTCAATCTCCATTTACCCCCGTGAAAACTATCTCGTGCGACCATCACGAAAATCGGATTTGCGATTTGTGATTTCGATCTCCGACATTTGAAAGTAATTACGCGGGACTTTGAATAAAATTACGGCCAGCCGGATATTAAAAGCCATATTATAATACGCGGCAGAAGAAAATGCCCCGGATTATCGAAACTGTTGTCGGGCATAAATCTCGAAGGATCGCGACTCCCGTGCGTGAATGAATGGAAGACCAAAAATCCGGCGGCAGTTTCCAAGGCGGTGTAAAAGCGGGCGAAAACACGGTTACTTCAAAGGCCGTGCCCACTCGGATGCGGTCTTGCGGAATTGAAAAATACTCGAGGCCCAAAAACATCTGTCAGGTATCACTCCTCGCGCTGCATTCGCGCGCAATCAGGTGTACCGTCGCGGACAAAAGCACGCCTCTCCCGCTGCAGCTTGACTATTCTGCCGAGGAAGCCGTCCTCCACGTCGGACCTTTGATTGGCCTTTTTTCCGTACAAATTTAACTTCGAGAGGCGATGTGTTTATTCGCGTGATGCAAACATGGCCATTGTAATGATCAATTACAAGATTTATGTTCCGATCAGCTCGACTGATCGTAACATGCCAAATTCTTTGTCGAACGGCGACGAAAACATTGTTGTAGCTCACAAAAAGTAAAACTTCTCTTGATTTATTCCATTTTTAGAGTGCGAGCCCAAATGATCATTGCGTTCACTCATAGAACAGTGCATTACTCAGGGCCTTTCGTTATTTATAATTTCTTTAAAGTTTTATTTTTTGTATACATAAACGTTTTTTTAAAGACTGTATATGCATATATGTAGGTATATTGGAGCACTCGACAATTTTTCTAACGCTTTAAAGTTGAATGTTACTGTAAATATTCTCTTGTAAGAAAGTATACTTCAAAAATAGATTTTCAAAAATACTTTTTCTGAATGTATACAAGGACGTATGGATAATTTTAGAAATTCTAAAAAGATTATGATAATTTTACATTGGAAAAAATAAATTAAAATACATTGTGTATGTTTGCAATATAGGAAAAATTGTAGTGAAAAACACTAAAACATTTAGCAAAATATCAAAATGTTTCCTGTTTTCAATACAATTTTCCTCTGTTGGCATGGTAATTTTTCCAATAGATGTTTTTGATAATTAAGATACATTTAAGTAATAAAAATATATTATTATTATATGAGTCATGCATTTTCCATATATTTTCTGTGTAATTAGGGTTGCATACAATTTATCACAGGTAATACAAATTGTTATACAAACGAAAATAGTAAAATATCAGGTAAATTTCTACGAGACGTAAATATGAGCAATTCTTGCTAAAAAGGGTAAATATTGTTCGTTGTGTACAATAGTGTATTTTACAATCCCATTGTGAAAATATAAAGCCTGTTGTACGATTCGCTTACATGGATTTGTTTCGCTGTTATTAAATATATAATACAGAATCCTATGTAAGCAAATAAATAAATTATGCTGCCAACTGCACACCATAACCTGTTTTATTTTTCACTCGATTATTTATTACCCGGGAAAAAGAAAAGATTATGAAAATTAATTGCCGATTATCTACTGGAAAAATATTTAGCATTCCACGGGAATGCCAAACTTTCTCCAAAACACGGTGACTCACTTTTCCACCTTATACTTTTTAGCAACTTTTGGAAAAGTATGTGTCAGAGATCTCAGCAGTCTATCGAACTTTTGTTTAGCGGACTTTCTCTAACGACTCTGACACTTAAAGAAGAAAAGATAATTAACGATCGCTTGAAATACCAAACAAGTTGTGCTGCTAACTCTGTCACGGTCACTTAAAACCTTTTTGAAATAATATTAATGATTATTAATATTAAATGTTGTAATTATTTTTTATCAATCGTTTCATTGTAAAAACAAGAGACGTTATCATTGGAAAAGTTAATAATTATTTCAGCAAAATTTGGACAACTTTATGTGTTTTATATAATACATATTCAAGAAATGTTTTAATTTATTGAATCAAATAATGAAATAAAATAAAAACATATATAAATTTAAATTATTCCTTTTTATGACTTATGTTTGTCAACATATCAGAAAAGCTATTAATTAGTTATGTGATTCAATTAACTTCTAATTTTTATTCAAAACAAATAGATTTTCCAACGAATGTTTTGGATATATAAATTAACTTTAGAAGTTTATGTGAATATTAAACCGTATTGACAGTATTTATGAATACATTTATAATGTTTGATTGTACTTTTGTACATTTGTTCGTTATGTCCTCAAAGTACAAAAAAAGGTTACAAGTTTTTCAACAATTTTCTCCCAATGTACTTATTTTTAGCATATTTCTTAGTAGAATATATATTTTGTTCAAGGAAATAAATTGTTGAACTTGAAATTGTATTTTAAATTATTAGAACAATATTTATAATAAAAATTACTTAATCACTTGTACTCACTAATGCATTTATTTGTATTTTATTTCATTATTTAACAATATTGAGTTTGGACTATGATCTTTGCACATATTGTAGGTATAAGCCCGAACAAATTAACTAACTTTTAAATTCTTTCTCCAACAAGTAAACTCTCTTTGTAGATATTATAATTTTGAATAAAAGATTATACATAAATCAATGCTAAACAAGGGAGACGCGATTTTGATTTTTCAAGTGCTTCAGAAACATCGCGACAGATGGCTCAAAAGCTTCAGATTCTTATTTTGAGTTGTCGCCTGAGGTCGTGTGCCGGCCATAGAACCCATAACTTTCACCCAAATAGAACGAAACTATTTCAAAAGCTCGTAATAAAAACATGGCGACAACGACAAAATCCCGTTGACATTAGCTCCTTGTGTGCCCAAAAGATTGCGAGTTAAGAAAACAGATTAGACATAATAAGCGGAACAAGATGCTTGCGTAACAGTGCTCTTAAATCCGATTTTCCCTGGGCTTATCTGAAATTGGAAGCAATGAAGATTAGAGCCTGCGAGTCCGATGAAAGAAGAAACTCGCGTTTTTCCATTCATTGGCCACGAAAGGAGGTATACCAGTAGGCTGCGTTCAGCCAAGAGGATCGATGGCGATTAAAACTGTAAAGAGCCCAAGTTTGGGAAGTGTTCGAGTAGAAAGAACGAATTGTGTTTGTCTTTTGGATCTGGATAATGTATATAAAATATACTTGAGAAAAATAAAAGAAATTGAGAATATAAAGAAGTGTTTGTCAGTGAATATAAAAAAAAAGATTCTTATTTATGCCTAATTTTTTCATATTAATTAAAGCTCATTGATGGAAACAGTAAAAATTTTAACTCTAAACTATTTTTGGCAAAAATAGGAAAAATGATACTTGGAAACACACGACCCTTGTTAAATATTGTTAAAACAATATATATTGTTTTTTTGTTAGTAATCATTGATGGTCGATATAATATCAATTACGTCTTATTAATAGGTATATGAAATTTATTGAACAGTGGAATTTAAATTTTCATTGCCTCTTTTGATTTTTGTTCAGTTTCATATTTTTTCCATTTTACCGTCGAGTACAAAATTTACATGAAAAGATGTAATGTTAATCTGTATTAATTTTTTTACACAGAATGTACACTTTATAGTTTAATATATTATTTAATATACACCCTATGGGAAATTGCCAGAGTCGACCTATGGGGCCGATTCTGGCCCAGTACTGTTAGCCAGACTTTGGTAAATAGATAGGGTCAGTACTGGTTTGAGCTTGGTTATCAACAAAAACAGAAGATAACCAGATGTAAGACGTGCCAGGCAAAATATCAACGCCATAGTTGATCCAGACTTGAACCAGTACTGGTTATTTAAAAAAATTGTTCAATGCAAGACCAACGTTGGATGATTACTGGTAGGGTATAGGTATACAACTGGTACGTTTAGCTATACGGTACTGGCCCAGTGTTATTACTCCATTACTGGCACGATTCCGTCACTGTACTGGTAAACAAATTTACCAGTACTGGTAACTCTGGTAGCAGTACTGTACCAGTACTGGGCCTGTAGAACATTTCCTACTGGGCAATTATGTTTTCAGTGTTGTCTCTTAAACGCCTAGTTATAGATAACCTGGCATGACTTCCAGTTGCATCTGTAGTATGAAAAGTTGATCTTTGTGACATTTTCAAATGTGAAAAAATAACAATCTTCAGAATTAAATTATTATTAACGTTAACGCACAATTATTTAACTATAGAATGATTCTAATTTTTTCCACAAAAAGAACAACAACAAGCTTTGTAATTTCCAAACAATGCTTTTGATTGATTATTTTTCAAATCAAGTTTAAAATATCATTCTCCGTTGCACCGAAAATTCGCAAGCAGTATAATTCACGAAATAAAACTGGTTGAAAATTCGTGTACATTTCGTTGTCTCATTGTATCTTTGGGCGGTAGTTCATTTTTCGTATCGCCGAAATATAATTCTTATGCGCATCAATCGTCATTTCAATTCAGTGATTCGTAAAACAATACGCGACTGATTACTCGATAACTTCCTCGGTGAGGCGTTGCGGGACTCTGCGATTCATACGCAACGGAATTACCGGTTTGCGCGTCACTGGTATTGTGAATGCCGTTACGTTCTATCCAAAGTCCCATCCGCTTTGGTTTCATGCGGGTTTGCTCATCAGTTTTGCGATCGAATTATTTGCGAAAAATACAAGCACGCGTCGCGCTATTCGTAACAGTCGCGCTAAATTATGTGATATTCAGGAAATTTTGATATGCAACATGTAACAACGTTAATGATTGTCCTCAAAACTCTATGTTTGCTAAAACAGTTTGTTCTTTAATCGCCGAGAAATTTTTTTTGATGTTTCGTACGTGGATAGAACATTGTTTAGGAAAAATTAATATAGTTTTCTGCATTCAGAGAAGAATTTAGTGCAGCCAACTAAAAATACTATAGTCTAACTATAAATTATTTACAGTAAAAAACTATAAAATTATTTACAGTAAAATGCCAATTCTGTATTATTTACGAAAATTAAGTAATTGTAGAAAATTTTAACTAGTATCGGCAACGTTACTATCTTCCAATTTCGACCAGCAATTCAACAAACCAAATTTACGTCGAATGGATAAATACTTAAGAATTATACTTGTGCTCATATTGCGACAAGACATCTAGAATAAATTTTATTACATTTAAAAATATATTCTTGCAAAAATTCAGTCCATTTATTAATCGTACCGGAACGATTAAAACTAACGCACCTAAACCCAGACATCACCCTTCAAATTCAAAGGTTCGAAAAAACTGCCAAAACAGAACTTTTCGGCTTAAAAAGGTTCACTACAGAGTATTGGACGCGGCGCGGTGCTTTTGCGCTGCTGATTGGTGGTCGAATCAATCGTGATTGGCTGTACGGGAAACAGAATAATTATCGCGCGACACGTTTGGCAAGATACAAACGAGTTTGTTAGCAAATTGGCTCGGGCCGGCTTTGGAAGTGCAGTCGAGAAAAAAGAGAGGACATTTGTAATTTAACGCAATTAAAAAGCTTTTTCGGTTTAACCGGCCGGAAACAAATATGATTTTCATAAAACAAAGTGTAGCTACGGGAGTTCCCTTTTTTTTTTCACCGGCGTTTCGGCGAAATGTTGCGCGCCGCCCATCGCGTTGTAAATAAAGCTAAGTCAATTTCGTAATCAGGTTCCCGCGGACGCGTAATTTCGGATTATAAATGACGCCGCTGGTATTCAATTAATTGCCGATAATGCCTGGCCGGGGCGCGCGCGCGCGTTTCATGATTTTTTCGCCGAAAATGTGGCGCGAGGCGCGACTTTTAATATTTACGCTGTCGGCGCTTCAAAGGGTCAACGAAATTAAGCTCGCGCTGCTAATTCAGTCCGGGCCTCCTCTGCAGCCATTTTAATACTCTTAACCGGGCCGCACAATTGCAGTTGAGATTCGAACGTCGAATCCGAATTGGGATATCTTCTTGATTACGGCCTTATCGGAGTGAAACGACCAGCGGGACTTGAAAAGCGCACCCCTGCCTTCCCATTGTAATTACCTCGTTGCCTATGACGAACGGGCGATCTCGATTTCATAATGAGGCCGAAAAAGAGGAGGGGTCGGGACGGGAGAAGCGAGGGTGGAAAAAAAAAGAGGGAAAAAAACGCCAGGGTGGCGGGCAGAGGACACGTATCGAGGAGTTGGGTCGACGGGGCGACCGGTGGGGGAGGGGGGAGGGGGCGATACCTGGCTGAAGAGGAGCTGCGAGTAACGTTGAGTGGCATTGAGCGGGGACGTCGGGCGAGTACACATACAAATGTAGCGGTGTTAGCAAGCCCATTGATCTGCTGGTGGACGCGGCAAAAACGAGCTCGAATAAGGGGGTTGAAAATTTGCGGAGTGCCGAGCTACTGCCACTGTTGGCGGTGTTATAGCCTCTGTAGTGGCACGTACAGAGGGTAACGGGGTGGGTCGTTCGCGTCCAGGCGCGGCGAGAGCCGCTTTCAGGCCCGCCACTCACGGGCCCTTTTACAGGCGCACCTTTCAACTGCCAATTTAATTTGCATGTTTTTAAACGAGCTTTTAAAAGTTCAAAGTTTGTCTGGAAATTGCGATTTTATTGTATTAATTTTTGTTGCTTTTTTTTAATATTCGATGAACCGTTTAAAAATTGATAAAAGGCGGAATAATGGTATGGTATCAGTAAACGTGGATTTGGCTGAGTCATGGAGTGAAGCACCAATAAACTGAATTACGGTATAGATGTCAACTTTTGGCAATTCACCATTGGCTTGTACTGTTATAATATTCATAATTAAGGGTTGGTATTGCATCAGAGATCATATTTGATTAATTTAATGTTTTTAAATATTATGTTAACATTAACGAGTTTTTTTGAGGTTTGAGTTTATCCAATAATCGAATGGTCGAAATGAATGGGCAACTGTACATGGTTTATAATTAATATTTTAGGATATATCTCTTTGTATTTGGACTGGCACTGTTTTTACCTTGGATGTTGTTAAACATAAAAACATATTGCTTTATAAATAAAAAGCATGGTAATATAAATATAATTAAAACAGCCTTGATAAATGTAATTAATAATTGGCTCGAATAAACTTTATTTCGCAAAGTTACATTTGTAATAGTTTTGATATTGAAAGAAAGAAATAGAAATAATATGAAAACGGAGGAACAAGAACTTGTGAAATAAACATTGTTAGACAGAAACGGGGTTATTTTACAGTGGCGCTCACGTACTTAAGGACATAGAAAATAACTAACTAAATTTGATTACATACGATGAAATACTAATATATTATATTTCTAATTAAATTATAACATATTTCTAACATTTTTGTATATATTTTGTTACTATTCTATACTAAATTACATAAACTTATATTAAATAATTTAATTCAAAATAAATGTATGTAGTTCATATACTTAAGGACAGCAAAAACATAATTTATTATTTGGTAATAAAAACGATTAATTTCTCCAAAAACATAAATAAATATTAATTAATATATTTTCGACAACTAGTATTTAGTTGGGAAGCCTTTTGCTGATTTTACAGAATCCCACAAGCCTTTGACAGCGCTCAGGAGATATTGATGCCCAACCATCTTGAATACGTTGCCAT
>JABFPN010002761.1:0-20773 GCA_022817305.1 Leptoteleia sp. ZL-2020 | reverse complement strand
ATGTTATTGTTACGACGTTCTATAAGCTTTTCTTAGCCAAATATAAACTGGAAAAAGTTACTCTAACCATAACAATGGCTTTTATTATGAATATATATCAATTCTTCGCGTTGAAAAAATGATTAGAAACTTCACTTTCTGGAATGTTATTTTCGAAACCATACCGGTATTGGTGTAGTAGTATACTTTTATAATAATTTTTCTTACTTGTCAGCAAAATTTTATTTATCCTTTCGAGCAAAAGTGATATTTTAACGAAAGATTCGTTTACTTTCAGTCAAAACTTTCCAACAAAACTAATTTCAAATTTAAAGGAATATTTATGTATGAAAAAAGAAGCATAAAATATTTAAATTAACTCCATTTCCTGAGGAACCAATGAGACAACAATTTATAAACAAACATTGCTCCATCGGGTCTTCTTTTTTATTTATTAAACGGTCAATAAACTTCCGGAAAGAAATTAATCGTAATCGCGGTGTGTTTAAACATTTTTAACACAATATTTCTGTCGGACCATGTACGTCATTTTTGTGAAAATGTTGACTATTTGTTGACGTGCATAAAATAAACATCAGTACCTTAAGTACTTTAGTTATGGTTTGCCTTAGATTGACGAGTAAAGAAAGAAAAGGCATAGTAAAAAGAAAGGAGAGAACGGAAAAGAAGGAGAAACAGAAGATGAAGAAGAAGTAGTGGTAGAAGGAGAAGAAGGAGGAAAAGAAGATGATGATGAAGAAGAAGAAGAGGAAGAAGAAGAAGAAGAAATCGAGTACACAGACGCGTGGCTGTGGCGTATCGTCGTAATTGAAACTGAACGATGTAGCAATTAAGCGCAGGCACCGTAGGTACGCTAGCTCTTCGCTGTCGTCGGTGAGATTGCGTGAAATGCGCACGATACGTCATAACGTTATAACGTTCCAATTCATTATATATAAACACATATTTATCGTGGAATTGGGCAGCCGGGTAAAGCTTCGTCCATATTTTGCATTCCCATGTCCGTTTCGTCAAGATTACTAGAAACGACGAGAACCCCCTCTCTAATCCCACAAATGGTACAGTTTCATAACTGCAATATTTTCAAGGATCTCCCACGCCAAATAAACATACCATTTATAACTGAAATGGACCAAAATAAAAAGAAAATTTTGAAAGATTCTAAAGTCTCAAAGAGATTTTGAAGGGAAAATAATTCATTGATAATCAAATTTTACGATTCCAAAGGGAAAGATTCCAAAAGGAAAAGATTCCAAAAAGAAAAGATTCCAAAAGGAAAAGAAGTTCATATTACCGCAGACCTACAGCATGTGTAACTTTATCGTTACAAAACTGTGGAAATCCGTATTTATTGCAATGGCGTGGCATTTAGAGAATAACTTGTCATTTAAAGATCCATCAAGCGAACCTGATGGATTCGAGATTAAGGAATGGAAACGCAAGAGTCTGGTTGAGTCGTTCCCAGTAAATTGTCGCAAAGTTCAAGTATACGCGTTGATTCGAGAAAAGTGTTGTTTCTCATGAATTTTTCAGCGCACGAAGTGTGCCATGTACGATATAGCGCGTAACGAGCTATGTAATGGGTAATCGTGCGTAATGATATCATAATGCGAACATTCCTTGTGGTATACGCGGAGATAACCAGCTTTTGTTGATTGTTTGGTAATCAACGTGAAAAGTTATTAGTTTTCCGTGTCGTGCCTTCGCGTCCCACTGAATGGGAATGGGCCGTGCGTTGCAAGATGTATCTGATACGTGCCAGCGAATTGGGAATAAATTAAGAAAATTATTCGCCTATCCAGCCTGATGTTATTTAGGATCGGTTGTTTGAGATCGCTGATAACGGGGATTACGGTTTGTTTGATAACCTAAAAAGATGATGGGCTATTTAGGTTTCTCTTTGAATGAGGCGTTTTTTTTTCAAACAATAAACACATGGGGCTCCGTTCCACGGTTCGTTTCGGGTTCAATGGATAGCCGAGGGTTGGGCATTTTTGCCGATCGCGGCGATACGAAATTTCAATTTCCAGGATTTTTTACCCATGCCGGTCGTTACGCGCTCTATCGTTTTCTGTCATCATTTGACTGGTTTCATTTTACCCGCTCCTTCATTCGTCGACATGCAACGAACGAAAGAACAAAAAAAAAGAAGAAAAAGAACCGGAGACAACCTTCAATATAAATAAAGATGTCGAATTTAACCGAAGATAGAAGATCTAATGGAGTTGTGCTGAATTGGATGCAACGAAATAAAAGAATGGCGAAGGAAATAAAAGATGATGCGGTAGAAATGGTGAGAGGGACAAATATAAGGAACCTTTGTGAAGAAGGCAAACGCATCGATTGTTGAAAAGGGAACAAGGCGGGGTGGAGGAGGGGGGGGAGACATCCGGTTACGGTCGAAGCAGAAATATCGGCGAGGGTTTTTGAATGGAATTTTGAAGCGCGGAATATTTGGTGGGCGAAATAAACGAAGGACAGTGGATGGATCGACCGATGCCCGTGAATTTACCTTGAACAATCGCGGTGGAATCAGTTCACCCAATATAAGCCGACGCGTACGATTGCGCTGGCGTCTTGCCCGTAATGAATCAAGGGCCTGCCCCCCCCCCCCTCCATAAAAAGTAACCGCAGAATTACCGGCAATAATTCACCACTTTATCCAACTCCCTCTAGCATTGGCATGTAATTCATCTAGATGCAACTCCTATAGGAACCTGCTTATCCATTTTTCCTAGGCCGATCTCCGCGTATCATCCCGCATCGACTTCTCACAGTGGTTTGCCTCTCGTATAAAGGAATCCCTTATGAATTCCTCGAGCCATTTTTCCCATTATCATCGGCGCTCGGAAAGCTGAAAAAGAGAGGAGGAGAAAAGTGTGTGTGCGCGCGCGCGCGCCCGCTCGGGTATTAGATAAAATTCCAAAGGCGAAGCGAGATGCCACCACGTGCAGTGTAATAGCCCTTGTCCAGGCTCATCCGGAATAATAATTAAGCCGATGATTAATACCGAGCGAGGTTGGCACCGGCGACCTGCGCGAGGCGGCGCGGCTCGGCCCGGCTCAGCCTGGCTCTCAGCCCGGCTCGGCCTGGCTCGGCCCGCGCTAGGTACGCACCCCGGACCCGAGCTCGGGCCGTCTCCCCGCAATTACACTATCGTAATTATCGTAATTGGTCATCGCCACGGCCCAGGAAGAGAGTCACTGTGCGTTGGACCGAGGCGAGACCGACCTTCCGGTTCGTAGTCGATCGAAAATCACGCAACGATCCGATCGCCGCGGCAGCGCTACGTCCCTCGAATTGCCCCCACGCGTAACGAGACGAGAACGAGAAAATCGCCGCGAAGGCATCTATCCGCGGTGGGATAATTACGCTTCCAGGCCGGTTCGACAACCGGAAGATGTGGACCGGGTTCCGCGATGGGTGTACGCATGTGCGCACGCGAACCCGTAAAGTACTGGTTGGAAAGATTGGTGGATATGAATTATGTAAATTCGGCTAGATAAGAATCCACGCTGCTTCCGGGTTTTCCCCGGCGAGAAATTGTGCTCCTTTGTGCCCGGTGATTTTAGCGCAACCGCGAAATGTTTTATTGATCAATTCCGATTTGTCCAGGCGAGGGAAGGAGTTTTGCTACCGATATTTGTAAATGTTTGTAAATAATCGTAAGGGGAATTATTGACATTTTTTTTAAATACTCAATATGTGTGAAGTTAATAAAATTTGACCTTAAACCATTTCTAAGGCATTAAATGAAAATGAAGAACGAAATATTCTCAGGTTATTTTAATACGTAAGACATTCCATGTCAGATAATTGACTAACGCTGCACGTGGATATAATGACAATGTATTAAATATTATTACTTTTTCGTTCATAATTCCATATATCATTGAGCTCGGTTTTGCATGGTCATTCGATTATTGAAATTTAAGTGCAATAATTGCTCGGCGCAATGCGCACCTTGAGTCAAAGCGCAGGAAAGGTAATTGTAATGCAATTAAATCTGCCATAAAATAAGAATTACCGTGCAACAAAAGGCAATTCCACTAAAACGGTTATCAATGTTCGAAATTATCAATATCAACTCTCTCAAATGGCACAAAAGAACAATGTGGTGTGCGTCATTTTTGGGTGCAAACATGCGCTTGACTTTGCACAATGATAAACCTCTCGAAAGCGCGGGGCCGCCTTGGCTCTTAAGTCAAGAGTCGAGCGACATTTCGCACACAATTAAAAGACCTCACTCGGTCGGCGCGGAAAAACGTTTGTCGGGGACTTTCGAAAATGGCACGTACTTTGATCAATTGGTCACAATGAGTCATTGCGCTCGCGCGGCGGGGAGAAGAAGAAAAAAAAGGACGCTTTAAGGCCGGAATGATAATTTCCCGTAACGAACCAAAGCCTGATTCGTCGGCGGATTTCAACAAACGTCGCTGAAAGTGTCGGGACAAAAGGGGGGGTGGGGTCCCGGGGTGGGGTTTACTTTGTAACGTTTCGCGGCGCGCATAAAGACAGGAAACACGTAGGATTTCTAGCGGCGGAATAAAAATGTATGTAGAGCACGTATTATTCCGCCGCGGAAATTGTCTCTGCGACCTTCGCGCCGGAGATACGTACGTGCCGCCTTTCAACGTCTTTGAAACTCTCGCGCTCCGCTTTTCTGCGCCGGCTGACTGTGTCTACGTAAATGACAATTAACGAAATTGTCCGACAGCGGGCGGCGTTCACAATCGCTCGCTCGTTCCTCGGTTTCACGTTACCGAAACAAGCGCAACCTTGGCCTCCTCGCTTCGACCGGGGAAACTTTCGTGTATTTTAGGAAACCCCATTTTAAAAGTTGTTGGAAAAAGAAAAACAACATTTTACAGCCTTATTACAATGCGGGTGTAAAGTTCAATTTTTTTTTTTCTTTTTTTTCACCAGTTATAATTTCATGCAGAACCAAATTTCTTTTTATAGTTGTTTTATAGGGAAGGATTCTTATGTTAGGATTTGCCGGATGAATAAAAGTTTTTAATGATTGAAAAAGTCATGATCCGTGCTGCTTTATGGAAGTAAAAAAAAATATGTTACGAATTTTGACATAGATCTCCATTTATATACTGACATACTTCGAAATCTAACCATATTGTAGGGAAGACAAAGGTTCCAGTTAAAAGTGACGTTTCGTATTTTATATTTATAGTAAATTGTGAGGTGTAAAACTATTCTTAGACAAGTTAAGGTGCAATTTGTATTCTTCAATTTATACTTTATTAGTTTAGAGTAACATTTCAACTTTTAATTTTATTTGTTGTGAAAGGAAATTGGAATTCAGAGTGATTCTGTTTTTTTTTTACCACGTAACGTTGATTCCGCTTGAGATTATTCGAAAACAATTAATCAAAGCCGCGTCCATGTCAAAATGTTGTCACTTCACGAATCCATAAGTGTAATTTCATAAAAAGTGACTTGTCAAAATAAAATGTTTGACACAAAAACTGCCCAATCTTTAGCTTCAATCAAAAGTTCGCTCGAGAGAAGATACCGAGTCGGAAACAAAGGGAACGATCGAATTTTCCGAACATTAAATATTTTCACGCGACCTCGAATCAGTACCCTCGAGGATTGTTCGTAAGTTTTTTTTTTTCTATTTATTCTTTCATCGGTTGAAATAATAGAAAAGTTGTCTGTGGCATCTCGGCCATAATTCCCCGGGTTACCGAACGATGGCAATTAGTTGGATAATTTCGCATTAATCTTTTTGCAGTGACCATTATTTTTGAATTATAACGAAATTAATTACTAGAACGTGTCATAATGCGCGGGAACAAAAAGCGCCCAGGCCTCGGAACAAAAGTCAAGATCGTAATTTCCTGTTAAAAGCGTGGAGATTCTTTCGGTAGTTATTTAAACTTATGCGATTCCAACTGAATTGGCACATTAATTAAACGTGTCCTCGCGCGAGATATGACTTTCATTGTTCGCGCAGTGTAGCATGAGAAGACTTTGCGAGTGGACCAGTCGGGGGATAATTAATAACTCGAAGAAATAAATAAGCAAAAGGGCCTCGAGGGTGGAGAGGACGGTTGATGAGAGTTGCGCGCCGCCAGACGGAGAGGGAGATGCCGCGAGAGGGAGACAAAGCGACATCCATCCCCGTGCGAGTAGCGCTATCTATATAGCCAGGTAGAATCCGGATGTTCGCCTCCCCTACACCCCCCCCCCCCGCCCGCCCGACCTCTTGCGCGCCGTCGTTCTCCGCTTCTCTCTTCGCGTCTTCCTACGTCTTTCCATCTCATCTCTCCTTTATCTTGTCGAAAAACTTGATGTCCGTCCGGCAGTCAATTAGCTCTCCCTCGCACGTCGTCGACTTTAAAATCCAATTTAAACAATGTGCATCCTAATGAGATATCTACCTGCAATGATGTATTTGCCGACAAAAAAAGCCTCGTTTTAGTTCAAAATACGTTCAGCTTCGCTTCTCCTCGTTCCCTCGTTGTTCTCAGACGATCTTGTGGAGGGGGAGAAAGATATACCGTTCCGCTATTTGGCGATAACCAAATCTGCTTCTTTTTCGAAATTTTCATCATGAAATATTGGGAGTATAAATAAGTCTCTGCCATTTTTAGTAAAAAATTGACGTTTCCAATGACTTTGAACTATGTATAGTTGTTTTTTAACAATTCCTGCTTTCGTATAGTTTCGAACTTCCATTACGTGCTTTGTCTTCGACGTCAAATTCATCGTTCTTAAAAGTTCTCACAATTGACACTTATTAGACTCAAAATTCTACATTTTCGTATGAAAATAATTATTTTTTGCCGACCCAAAATCGCTAATATCCCAAGGTCATGTTTTCCTTGAGATAAAAATATGACCTTTCGCATCAGATTTATTTGCAGGCCCAATATATGGAAATTTTTTCAGGTTTCTAATTATTTTCAAAGAATTTGTTATAAGAAATTTTGGTAGAAATCTTTCCAATTTAAAACAAAAGCAAAATAATTTGCTTACACTAAAATTATAATTGTCAATGATTTCATACAAAAACCACGAATACGACAAAAGTTTGACTTATTTATGAAGAGCAAAGAAAGAAGTGGGATAAAGTTGGCAATATTCCTGACAGGTGGTTTTCAGAAGGAACATTTGCGCATAAATTTTTTAATACCACGGTCGGCTTTGTTTTCCGCACGCAGGGTTCGCGAACAATGTAAACAATAATTCTAATTTCGCGCCGACATTGTGGCCGCTCGTACGCGTACTCATATATAAATGCACGAATAAAGCGATGCATTTCCCTCGCATCCGTCGTTTACAACAGCCCCCAATGTTTTTACCGACTTCCGTCGACGATACCGCAACATATAGCAATCACGATGAGAAAAGAAACTGGCGAGACTTACGCGGAACGTATTATCCCTATTTGTCTGCACGTAAGGGCTGCCTTCAACGCGAAGCGGAAGCATATCTATTTTTTTACTTGTCCAAGGATATTGTAATTGATTGTTAGTTTGCTAAGTTATCTCCATCATTTCCCTTTGCTTTGAATTCCCAAGACTTCGAGCTCCGAAGCAGCAGTGGATTTGAGTTAACTTTTAATTCCCCTGTAATGACCAAGAACAGTTCTCCGCATCAAAGGGAAAAAGAACTTTTCAAATCGAGTTTCTGCGCCTATCAAATTGTACACACGGAAGAAAATTGTACGTGGAAATTAATGCGATTTATATCAGTGCAATTGCAATGGAAATATCGTTAGCAACAAATTGTATTCTTTGCCAAGGTGTTTAGAGTAGTTCGTTGAATATTACCGAGACAAACCTTTCATTAAAATATATTTAATTATAAATCTATGGTCTAGTTTAAATTTATGTACGTCTCAGAAGTCTAAAAATAAATTCAACCTATAATTAACGAGTCACTTTAAGTTTCATCAAATTCAAATTTGTCAGGATTGGACGGTACGGTTACAATTAGTCAAAATGTTCCCTAGACATTCTTCGTGATACGTCGATCTAATACGTGTAAAAAATCGACTCCGGTATGCGTGCAGCGGAGAAGAATCATTGGTTCTCGAGTCGTTGGAGCCGCAGGTTAGTCTGCCCAGTGAAGGTTTCGCCTTGCGATTCTTGGAAGCTGAAAGCACCTACTAGCAGAAGCTAGGTATCCACCGGAAGGCCGCTATTTCGGCCGGCAAAAGCTTTTGTTGGTCTCGAGATAATCCGAGGGTCGACCGGTGGGTCCTGACACCGGTCGCGTGCTCTCCCGCCGAGCCAGGGAGGTCCGGCGTAAAAACGCGGCCGGGACTCGTTCTCTACATAAATTAATTCATAATCACAGGGCGCGCGGTCGTATAAACGGAACACACTGTATGGGAATGAAAAGGAGCAAGAAAAAGTGGAATTTGGGTCGCTCCGAAATTGGTTATTGTTCCCTTAATTAACTTTTTGCCCCGTCGAAGAACGAGCCAAATTAGTTTGTTATCCTTGGGATATCAAATGCCGTTGACTTTTTCCTTAACTATCAAACGGAAAATGGCTTACGACACGAAACCACTCGGCGCGGATTAAGGTTAGATTCGCGGATGGCGAATCGCTCGATGACCCAACCAGATAAGACGTAACTCGATCGACGTTAAATAGTCCAGAGCGGCGTTCATCTAGATCGTCTAGTCGCGCCTATTACTTTTTCACACTTGGAGAACACGTGTACTCTCACTTCGGGCGGTTTTCCTACGCAGATAACGAAGACAAAGTCATTATCATTCTTATGCCTGAGCCGAACGGGCTAAGTCGCTAGGAGACGTTGTTAATTTAATAAATAGGATTTAATGTTTGAGCCCGGTTAGTCGCACTTATTGTAAGTAAATCGTGATTATCGTAAAACGTTTCAAAGACATTTATACTGATCCTTTTTCAATTCAGCTTAAAACTGTGTGTTAAAATTTGGTTTTGTTAGAAAATAAGAATTTTTAAAATGACAAATTTAACCTAGTTAAAATAATTTAATGATTTGATTTCAAATAAATTTTAGTTTTGACATTATTTTAACTTAAAAATATAAAATTCATTTAAGAACATTTATTCCGTTTGTAATATTTTTAAATTGTATTGACTTTTTAATCATTTTCAAAGTCTCTTACAAAAAGTTAGTTTTTAATTAAAAAAAAAATTGCAAAAGTATTCTCCTAAAACAATATTTTATTTAATTGCAAAAACCGACTGACCTTGACTGACACATTGCGAAATGACTAACCGCATGAAAAACAGGGGGAAAAAAGAAAAGAAATTCGTCGAATGTATGATTTGGTTTCTTCGTGCTTGTCAAGAAACGTTAACAGTCAAGAGGGAGAGAGAGACACTCATGTGCGTTATTTATGCAAAATGACTTTTACTCTATTGTTCGTGTTCGATGATACTTTTGTGCGCTGACTCATGGATCCTTTCTATTAGATATTTATCCGTAACACCCACGACAATTCGATGTCAGAATGAACGAGATTTGTCAGCTTTTCAGTAGCTGTCGGGACAGAAAATAAGCCAACAGGCGACATTTTGCAATGCTTTCATACGTTTGAGTTGCGCAAGCGCCCTTTGTCCGTGCCCCGGGTAAATTACGGAAAGTCGAAAACACTTGTCAGATTTCCTGCTAAAATAAATGCTAGCTTTCGGTTTCCGTTTCGGCCATATTTCGCGTATCCCTCGACGGCCAACTTGCTTCGCCACGCATTGGCGTGACGGTGATCCGCTAATTAACTTAAGGGAATATTAAACCGGCAAAGTGGCACGCAACGCCGTGATTTTGACAGTCGCATTTTCGAAAGAACTCGTAAAATAATGGAACGAAGAAATGGGAGAAAGCCCCGAAAAGATTTGTGTAAGGTCATGTCTGGGAATTCTCGATACGTCGTTTATTTTCTTTTATGGCACGTTCCAATTGGATTTTATGAAAAGTGCAATTACTCAAAAATGATTTGGCAACGACATTGGCAACGTTTTGTAACGCTTGCAAGATCACGTATTATAGTCGAAAATTCGAGAGAAGGAAGGGAGGGGGGCATCACTTTTGTGGCATTATTATTGGTGAAATACGGTGCCTTATGTAAAGACAAAGAAACATAACAAATTGTTATTGTTGGAATCAATATCCGAGTCCGTTACGACGCTGATAAACTCGGACAAGCAGAAACAAAAAGTGCGGATAAAACGTTCGTGTATGAAACTGTAATGTGTTAATATTTACACGGAACAAGAAAGTTAAACAATGACAACATAATGATACTGCAATCATAATAAAAATATACAACATCTGGCACGCGAGTTGTCGAACACTCTGAAAGTTATTGTGGGAAGGAGGTTTCTGAAATGTCACTTGTCGACTTTTCCTTTTTTTTTTTTTTTTATACCAAGTAATAAAATATTATTTATAACTTTATTGCTACATAATATAATGTTTAATGGCGAGTGTATACAAACAATTTTAAGACGTGAACTTTCGTAAAAAAAATGTATACTGACATTTCGATCTTCTTGATTTGTTCTTTCGTTTAAAAATGTTACAATTGAGAGATTGCAAAATATTTCGCCTCGTAATGAGAAGGATTACATTTTGCAATTACTAAATACGTATATGTTTGTAAATATATTGACGTTCTCTCTCTATTATCCTAATATTACAACATTTTAATACAAAAAAAATACTATGTAGCACCAAACTGGTGATAGAATACCATAAAATTAAAAATCCCTTTCTTTTTCTATTCTTTCTTCAAATACATCTGTCCCTCCCAACATTACCACTCTTTTCATTGAAAAAAATAATTATTACCTCCTCCCTTATAATCTCAAATTCAAAGTCATTGTCACTGCGAATCATTTCTCAGTCACACTTCCTTCCACCATACTAGAAATTAGACATCATTCACAATCACCCTTCAAATGTGTGCCAAAAATTTTCATTTCATTCAGAAACCAAATGACAAGTCATAGAAATATTTGGATGAAGATCAATTCCTTTTGCCGATCGTGAAAAATCGCAAAGTCGAATCAACCGTTGCCCACAACTGTCAATTATCTTTCATTATTTCTTTTTCCCGCGAACCCCCCCCCCCCTTTAATGAACGGTCATTAACATCGGGTTCCGTTGGCGCGGGCGGGTCAAACCTTTGGCGGGAATATGTGTGCGCATAATCCATCGTTATCTTGGGAATCGACCCGGGCCTTTGATCGACATCGCGATGATCTTTATACGAGAGCCCATGAGGCATGAAATGAATTCGATGAAACTCCAGCGGGCCGTTAAATGGCGTGAACCAATCGCCCCGGTACCATTGTGGCGCGCGCGCGCGCGCTCGTTCTCCCGCGATTAGTTAGTAAAACGATTGTTATGTTCCATGGCGTACGCCACACACGACAAGTCGATCGAGAAAGAGGGAGAGAGAGAAAGGCGTTGGAAATTTAATACGGTCCATGTAGGGAATTGTCGAAGGGGATTTCATGGAGTTAGTGGGGCGTAGCGTGTGTCTAGATTGCATTGATCGCGGAGAGATTCTTGACATAGAAGAGAAGGGTTTATGCCAATGCTGAGTCGCCGCCGAGCCACCGCGTAACCAACAAATTACTCTCTCCGTCGACAATAAAGCATTACCTAATCAACACTTTATTATCAAACAAAACGCATGCGCCGCTAATGAATCAGCCTTGGTCATTATCACCCTGCTTTTTCCACCACTTACGTTAGACGACCAATTGCCGGGTTTTCCTTTTTCAATCATTCAACTTGGATTGTAAAGGGAAAAGCAATTTTAAATTTGGTAAAAAAATGTTGATATTAACCCTTGAATTATAACGTCATTGAAATTGAAGATGGAAGAATTTTTGGGACATCCTGAAAATAACAAATGTTGTCAAAATATTAAAATTTATTTTATTATGAACATTGTTGGATAATTTCGAATTAGAAAGTTGCTTGGGATTTACTATATAATATCTTGCAAGTGATAAAGTGACGATAATGATAATTTGAAATTTCAATTTATTCAAAATTAGATTGCAACTGCAGTTTTAACGCCAGGTATACTTTTCGCGGTCATATTTCATGCGAAGCCAAATTTATTGAAATTTCGAAACGCGCACGTGATAAGTGACAGGAAGTGCAATTTTCTGGGAAATTAAACGCAGTCAAAATTGATTGCAGCCTGACAAATTATCCGGTCATGTTTTTTTTTTTCTTTTCGTACTAGTTGTAACAAGTTTGATTGGGTAAATTCAAAGAGATTGAATTTCTACCTGATATAATCGCTTTCGAATAAAGGTAAAAGTTTTCGACGCGATAACATCGCGCCTGATAAGATGTAATCAATTACGAGGCGGGTAGAAATTTGAAAGAGCTTCGATTCGGAGCAGATTTTTGCGGTAGAATTGAGTTTTAAGGTCAGCGATTATTTGATGGATCTAATGTGAAGTGTATTATATTACCCGCATTGGAAAAGGCGTCCGTTTACTTTAGATATTTGAAATTGAAGAAAAAAAAAGGGAAAACGTGAAAAATGTTGAATCAGATAAGGCGCGATCAATAAACGATCGGATCTCACAAAGCGCGAAGTAGCTTTTATCGTTTATTGGACTACGGCGAGTTTAAATGAGATGTGGTTTCATTTAAATGAGATCTAATCAAATGTGAATCGCGAGATCGCGAATTAGATATCATTCAAATACTGAAACTTTGGTTACGTATGACTAAGATCGATTAATTCCATCAGTTTGTCCATTCTTTGTTATCTGATTCATGATATATCATTACTCGAAACGCAACCAGCGTTCATGTTAAATAACACTCATTAAATTAACTAAATAAACACAAATAATTCGATATTAAAACTACCTGAAACGCTTTTCACATTCGGGGCGAAAAAAAAAGTCATTGATTTAGGACTTGTTCGTAATTTTTCTGATCTGAATCATGCGATCGTTTATAATGCTTTAAATTAAATTAAATAACCATATTTGTTCTTCATTTAACTATAATTTTTCCCACTTATAATCAGACTCAAAATTGGGCCGCCAAGGCTCTTTGACCACTATTACTCCTTCTCGATTAGCGCGTAACTTCTGAAAAACTAATCCAAGTTATAAACAAGTTTCCTTTTCAACGATAATGGATATCGTTTAATAAATATTTCGATGAACGTTTTCAATTTCAATAACGGAAGGGAATTAATAAATACGTTTAACGCGCAGGTACGACTATGTTGCAGTGGATTGAAAATTTATTATCTAATGGATGAAACTTTTTCCTCCGCGTCGCGGGTAAAAAGTCACGTCGATTACCCAATTTGTCAGAGGGTTTTTGCGGCGATCGACTGTGATAGTAAACGAGGTGTTTAGAATACATTTGCGGGGTATTGCGCGGACGCGAGCGCAGAAGAAAAGAGAATCGCGAGTTCTCGTGAATGAATGCGCGCAGGCGGAAGTAGGTTATGGTTGCGTCATGCGCGTACGACCGCGATAGCTTTGCACCTATTCGCCTAGATGCCGACGATAGATGCCCCGGAGAAAGTAATTAGAGATATGGCGGCGTTTCCGCTCTGCTAAGTCCAAGGTTTCCCCTTTGTCGGGCTCACGGTCGCGAATCTTCGCACACATTTCGTCCCATCCTCGTTAGCCGCGTTAACCATCAAATTGTCCGTCTAACTTAAACCGATCGATTCAATTTCTTCGCCTCGATTTTTGCCCGTCATAAGTGAAAGCAGACACTGATTATGACTTTGAAATAATGTAGTGCGAATTATGCAACGCCGCAGTGCGCTTTGTATTAATGCAATTATAAAGGTGCAAACATTTTTGCTTTTATTGATCGATCTTGATAAGTTTATGTAATTTACTTCTTCTCCCTTCGTTTTTTTTTTCCTTTATACATTGTAGTTGGTAAATAAAAATTTATATTCGTAAATAAATAACTTTTTGTGCACGAAAATAAAAAAGGATCTGACTTTTGCTAAAAGAATTTACGGGGACTTGCCTTTTTAACTATATTGTTTTATTTTTTATTCTTTAAACAAGTGGGCTTATAATTTAATACGCTTATGCTAATGCAATGATCAAGTAAAAATCAGGATGAGAACATTACATATCCCCTCTTGCGCAATTTCGATAACAATAAATAACGATCGTGAATTTAAATGGAACAATTTCAATCCCACAACGAAGAGAACTGCCGGTGAGTCTCGTGAATCGGAATTGTAATTTAATTAAACTAATATCAAATCGGCAGAATAAAGTGTTTCGTTAGTCGCGGTAGAGGCTCGCTCGGACGGTCACAATAGAGCGGGTGGATACGAAAATATTCTTATAAATCATCGGGTGTAAAGCGGCACTTAATTATCCGTACGAAGTGATGGATAAAATCTAGGCCTTTGAAGTTGAACCGCGATCGTGTTATATCTAGACTGTGAAACCTACCTCCGATTAAGTCCCGGAGCTCCTTTTTCGGCGCGGCTGATTTATGCGATTCTGCAAACTCAAAATATTATCGAAGCGGAGCAGAACTATTTTGGTAACGCGGGGGGAGGGGGGAGCGCGTGGGCGGACATTGCGAAAGCAAAAGTGCCGACGGGATTTCGAGAATTGCCGGTGACGTTTTACCGTGGCATCGTGACTATGAAACGTTGATTGCTTTAAGTTCATTGTAGGCGCGTGACCTTCGCGTTGCGAAGTAAAAGCGGAAAAAAGGCGATGCGTATCTTCGCATTTTTTTTTCAACGGTTTGCACGCCGGCGCCTATGTCACTCGAATTCCGTCGTCGGTGCAATGGAAAGACGTGAAAATTAAATGCAATTGAACGTCGAAAGGAATTTTGAAATTTTCGAAATAAGTAGGCCGAAGTTCTCTTTTACGGAACTTTCGGTAAACCATATATTCTGGAAAACTCTTCAAAAAAGGACAAATTAAAAAAATAAAAACAATAACAATGTTTGACATTGTTTTTATGTCCATCTAAGTAACCCTTCAGGTATTTATAGATAAAAGAACATAATGTTAGCTTAAATTTTGTATTTAAAAAATGTTTTCTTTTTCAGTCCCATCCTGGCCCACCATTTGTTTCCAGACCTTCTCCAGATCACTTCCCAGATAGCAACCAGACGGTTTTCCCAGAATGTTTCCAGATAATATCCAGACAAATTTCTCCGCGCTGGGTGTTCTAAAGAACTTCACAAATTTGTTACAAATTTACACTATATTTGCGAATCATGTAACTTATTTACAGCAGTTCATTACCACTTGGATACTTCGCATCATTTCAATAATTGAATAATGTATTTGTCACTGACTTTTATCGCGCTTTCATAACGAATCCCGCGCTCAATGGATCTTCGCGACTCAAACGGCCTTCTCCCGTTACATCTTCGTACCTTACGCTAGAATTACAATTGTTCTCGTCTGTTACGAGCGAACCAACGTCATAAGGCGCGCGTAATTGTCGGTCGCGGTTGCTGTCGAGCTAACGCGAAACGATAACGCGATGGCTAGAAAAGTTTTGAAAGTTTTTGATAGCCCGTTCAGGAAGAAATGATGAGGAACGTTTTCGGGAAAGTGACTCGACGTTGTGGGCAATTTCACAAAGCGGGTTTCTTCGGTCTAGTTACAATCGTACAGTTTATGCTCGTACATCCAGATTACGTTTACTTTTCGTGTTATTACGCTTTCAAAGCATCGGGATTACTGAAATCTCGAAACATTTAGTCCGCGAGATTGCGCTCAAAACATTTCCGTGTTGTCGAACAATTAAGTGGTAATTAAATAATTTCAATTATTCAAGTATCGTTTTATTGGCACGCAAACTTTACTTTTATTCCAAAAATTTCATCCTTATTTTTATACCCAGAGAATGCTGAATAATTTCAACGACCCGAGTGTCATTAAATTCACTTAATTATTTGGATTTCAGTTTCTTAATTTGTCTGCAATTTGATGCTTATTATAAAGTGATAAAAAGCCAGAAATATTACCCCCGGGCTATTAATAATGTTAGTTAATTAAATTAAAGTGAAACTTGCCGGTGGTATCCTGGCAACAAAAATTTGGGTTAGACTTTTTCACGTAGACAAGTGTCGTAAATTATCGAATTAATTAATAGACTTGAAAACATACGATAAAGTTTATGATCCATTATATGACACTAACGAATAAAAGACTTTTAAAGGAACACTGTAGTCAAAGAATTTTTGTATATTTTCATTTAGAATGTAAATAAATTTGAATTAAAATATAAAAAGGGAATAAGGAAAAAAACAGAAGACGTTAAATTGTTTATTTATATTTAGTATTTTGAGTACATTTTTCATGGACCTATATAAATTATTTATATATATATATGAATCATGTTAATTTGTATCTAGTATCGTGAGGAATTAATGAAACCGAAGCTCCTAAAGTACGTCCTCGCATTAACGGAACAAAAAAGAAACTGGAAATTAAATTCATTGTTTACGTGCATGGTTTTCTATTGAAATGTAAAATTCATTGTCGTCGCGTAAAATGTCAAGGTTGCGTGGAAAACGGTGGTCGTGAGACTTGCGTTTAATTAGAATGATTCTTGCGCGATGGCAGCGCAAGTAGGAATGTAATTAAACGGGAGATGACGAAAGCCAGAAGTTATTTATCCGTCTGTTTCCCCATTGCCTGTCATTTTGTTTGTGCCCTTTCAATTTGCCGATTAAAAATACGCGTAATTTAAGTCTCGGTGTTATAAGACTCCTTTAAGTATATCTTAATTCGTATTTAACCATAAATTTAATTGCTCAGTGATTTCTTACTATTGCAACTTTTTTCCCCCTCATTCGCAATATCAAATATTTAACCCCATGACAGATATGTGCAACATTAATTAGTTTTGCCGCTACAACTGAATTGTGAAACTTTTTCGAAATGTAAAATGTTGAATTGAGAAAAATTGTTAATCAGACATTTTCATAAGTGTGTTTAAAAATGACATTCCAGATTCATCCTTGTGAATTCATTTTGTTTGTTTCTCATTCCTTTTTTCTGCACCCTTGAAAATTAACATTTCGAAATAATATCCTTTTGGACGAACGTAAAATTCTTTTAGTATATTTCCTTGAAACAATTTGTCGTAATTAAAAAAGGAAATCTATTTCGAATTTTGTTCACCCAAAAAGAATGTTCTTTTTTATGTGCCTTCATAAAACAAATAGATTTAATTCCTGCAAGTCAAAGAAGTGGTCGATGTTGCATTAAACATATGATATTGTTTTTTTGGATTTATATAATAAATTTTAAAATAAAATGTAATATATTAAAAAGATAAATATTTTCAATGAAGTAGATAATTTTAACAGCGTTTTCGATATTACAAAGCTAGTTCGAATTTTTAACAGTTACGATACAAGTAAGTGCGATAAAATATTACTTTCAGCATCTGTTCGAATGTGAAATCGTTTATTATTAGGACAAAAAATGTGCAGTTACAGAAGATATTATCGAATCAATCATGCATTAATTATAAGTTTTATATTCGCACTTTCTGTAATTCCATGGAATTGCTATCATTCATATTAATTTATAATCTCTTGAGGAGAAATAATCACTTAACACAGCCCGATAAAATGATCGGTATCTCTTTATTGTCGATAATGCTGTCACATTTAATAATAGAACGATAGTTCTGCCTTGGAATGTGATAAAAAATCGTAGAAAATCAATTTAAACCGTACTATTGAAATCGATAGTTCGCGAACTGTGTCATTTATCATATGCAAATGCATTAGCCGATAGAAAAATTCAGTACACTAAACAATGAATAAAAGTTATATTTATGGTACTTTTGTTATACCGAAAGACATGATTTGATGTATAAGGACATGATTCTTAATAAATGATTCGAAGAGCTAATGCTTTTGACGTTCGTACATTTTTTGAAATAATAACAATTTTCCGATTATTAATGGAATAAGATTTTTAATTTGTTATTTTATAATTTAATATTAAAGTAAGTATTTATATTAAAGCAATAAATAATTTATTTAAACTTAAAATTTTTACCAAAACAAAAGAAAGCTAGTAAAAATGAAAAATCAATTACAATTACTATCAAAATTTCACCAATTTCTATTTATATTAAAATTAAATTTGCTCTCACACATAATTATTTAGAATTCTTTCGGATTAAGATTGAATTGATAAGTAGATGTATGTATTTTAAGAAAAATTCAAAGTTATAACTACAATGCAATACAAATGCAACATTCTGGAACGAAACCATTATAATTATAAGATTGTAAGACAATTTTCTAAACCACTCATTCTCTCACATAAATAATATGTGTTCTAATAAAATGTCTTATATAAATAACATAATCACCATGAATAGATTAGTTGATAAATATTCTTTTTAATTTTGATTCATCATTTAAATATACCGTTTTAAATTTTAATTAAAAAGAGAACAGGTAACACTGCACTTGTAGTGTTATAATTTAAGTATTAACATTTAACAAACTATGTTCTTCGATCATTTCCATAAAACCTCTTTTACACGACACTGTACATTCAACTATAAACAAATTTGATTGAACATTTGAATAACCTTTATAAAAATAACTACGGCGTACAATAAAATTGATCGTGAAAGTATGTCGACTGGATTGCTACTCGAAATACTAAAACTTCGTTTTTCACGTGCCATAAAATCGTATCAAAGCGAAATAAATTGCGGGGACTTTTGAATTATTTGATGGCGCGATTAATAGAAGTCATAAATCGCAAAGAATGGAAATTAAATAGCGTTTATTTCTGCAATTAGAGCGACGCGAGACAAATTCGTTTGTAAATCATGATTTTGAATCAATGTTCGCATGCAGTCATAGGTTTATTATTCTCGGAGGACCCTGGGTCCATGAATCTCGCGGACTCTCGACTTCCTTCGAGTTCGCAACACTGGTCCTGCTATAACCGAGAGTCGGCTGACGGTCGCCCCATGTATGGCAGCTTGTTTTATGCCGCTTGCCTGCCTCGCTGGCTGCCCGCTCGCTTTCTCGCGTCGCATTGCGATGCACTCTGCTGCACGGCCAGCCCGTTACACTTGGAGCCAAACACGCGATCCGATTCGCCGATTTAACGCACATCGACGTACACCGTCGGATGGAAACGCAAATTTCTTCCCTCCCCGAATATCGGCGATGCTATCGCGCGAGGTCGTTTTTCAAATTCGTCTTGAATTGTCGCCCGGGAGAAATTCATTTTATGCCGCTCGCCCCGTCAGCCCTGAGATAAATTTATGTTAAATTATTGTGAATGCATTTCTTTCTTATTTTCTGCTCGCGCACAGTTTATTGTTTATTGTCCCGCGTTTTCAATTACAATTGTTGTAATTTAATAGCCTTCGTGTTAACTTTAACCACGTGTGTTTAAGTTAGAGTTTTAAATAAGTTTAAATGTTCAATCTATTAAATATTCGAACTGTTAAATACCCAAACTGAACATTATATTTACTTGAGCTATTCGAATATTAAATTTATAAAAAGAAGAATCCTTATAAATAATGCTTTTATATGTTACATTAATGATTTCGTCATTATCATTACTTAGCTCGTAATCTATCATCTTCCATTTCTAATTTTCAATTTCATTTTGCATTTCACCATAATTTGAGTAGTAATTTTTTTCAGCAAAGTCTAGCCCGTGAAAAACGTCCAATTAGCATCACAATAGCATTATTAATAATCGGCGGATATTCAGAACAAATATTTTCACGTGAAATCGAGGTTGTTTTAGTAGGCTAATTGTATCCATATACATACACATATTGTCACAGACAATTAACGAGCTTTCTGTTCTAAATGACGTGCGTTTCCTCGGCAATTTCAATATCTCGCAGACGGCGGTTCGGTGTCGCATGGAAGTTTTACTTCGTAGCGAGTCGGAAAGAAGCGACCTATTAATGCGGCTGATTAAAAGGCCGCTTGGGCGGATAATCGCATTGTGTTGTTATTATTCGATTAGGTTCCATATGATTTACATACAGGCGCATTATTCCCCGTATAAAATCTGGGCCGCCAGACCAATTATATTGTAATGCGTTGCTGTAATTATTGGGTAATCGTTGGGTAAACAGCATTCGTTCAAATTCATTCATGAATTGAAAATAAAAAAAAAAAAGAAAAATGGGGCTAACCTGTATATTAATTTCTTCTAATTTAAATTAATGATAATTACTTTCCTTGGTATTTACGGCTTATGGTATATATAAAGTTCATTACAGTTCTATACATAGTTAAATAGAAACTTGTATGACTTTTATAACAAATACGTAAAAGTATGTAATTTTTTATTCGTTTATAAATTTAAATATGCAAATATACAAACTTTAAGTAATGGTATACAAGTTTCCAGCATTTCAAGACTTTTATTATAAAGTTTAGAAAATTTTAAAAGGGAAACTAACAAAGTATATATATATATAAAAATGCGTTTCGAAAATTGTCGAGAAAAGTTTCGCCGCGGAGAATAAGAGTATCCTATTACATTATAGAAGCAGAATCGCCTTGAAATGTTAGTAAAATGCGTTTCCGCATAACATTGCCATTGAACTGTGCGCGCGCCTGAAAAGGAACCTCCTCGGGCAGAGAAGGCTCGACACCCCGGCGCAAAGATTTCCGCAAATTGTCAAACTGAGAGCGCAAGGTCGGTTAACGAGCCGAAAAGACCCCAGCGCGGCGTCGCATTGAATCGTCAAAATAATCGGGAGGGGAGGGGGGGGGGTGGCGATTGTA
>JABFPN010002760.1:0-20775 GCA_022817305.1 Leptoteleia sp. ZL-2020 | reverse complement strand
CATTTCACTTACACAAAAGCCGTTACGCTAACGAAGTTGCTATAATAAGACGTAACTTCCTACAACGAGGAGTTCACATCGCTAAACTTTATGTAAACGGCTTAGACATTTTTATTTTCACTGTCAAATTTATCTAAGTTACACGGCCCCATTCCGGCACGAAAGAGTTGCGTGGAATAAGGGGATTAAACGCCGTGATTATGTTTTAAATTACGAAGAGTCAAGTTTTAACTGTTTTCAGTTTAATTCTATTTTATTTATTCCCGAATAGCAAGGAATATTTCAGAATATTCCAAAAATATTTGTCAAAAATATTCCAAATTATTCCACAGAATATTTGTCAAAAATATTACAGAATATCCCAAAAATATTTATCAAAAATATTCCAGAGTATCCCAAAAATATTTGTCAAAAATACTCCTATGTCCGACTACACAAATATGTATGGTACATTTCTGGAATATTAAACATATATACAACAGAAATATTCTTGGAGCCAGACTTTCGAATATTTCCTTGGTATATTCAAAATATTTTCAGAATATACCAAAAATATTCATTGCTATTAGGGATATATATGTACCCTAACAGCAAGAAATATTCCACAATATTCCAAAAATATTTGTCAAAAATATTCCCATGTCCAACTCCAAAAATATTCCTGGAGTTGGATATTAGAATATTTCCTTAGTATATTCAGAATATTTTCAGAATGTACCAAAAATATTCATTGATATTAGGGATATATAAGTTCCCTAATAGCAAGAAATATTCCACAATATTCCAAAAATATTCAAAATATTTTCATAATGTACCAAAAATATTCTTTGCTATTAGGGTATTTATTCATTTTTTATCACTCATAAATATTTCGGCAATTTTGAATTTTGTAAGATTTTTAGGTTAAGTAACGAGAGTGATTAAAGAAAGTTGCTCTTGTATTGCCGCGTAATTGGGATATTCAGATTATGAGATGACTTTTCTTGATACTCCAATTAGTAATTTCTACACTATATAAGATAATAATAACTTACTTGGAAATTCCAATACATCTAACTAAATGAATCGTGATGGCTGAAGGACACTTACCTGCAACAGACAAGAAAAATTCACGTTATTTATTTGTTTATTTATAGATAATCGTAATATTGCTTCGCGTGTAACGTACAACAAGATTTTACTCTTGATTATAAAGATACTTGTACCATTTAGATGAGTGGTTATTATAGGTTATATATTTACTAAATGTTTATGCAAAAATGTAAATAATAAATATTTAAATATAAAGTTATTTATTTAAATAAATATGGAAGGACAATTTCTTTTTTTTCGACTAAGAAGAATTAGACAAAGTATAAAGAACTGTTCGTAAACACATTAAAGAATCCGTCCGTTAATAACGGTCGAATTCAAATATTTAAATTAATACCGTAAGTTTTGTGTTAGAATGTAAAACAATACTTGAACAGAAGTAGAAATAATAAATGTAAATAGGTAAATAAAGAACTACAGTATTATCGGCGGTGGAAATGATACTTATTCCGATCAATAAAGAAGAAATATTCCGACAGTCGATAAAATAGGACTCCGGTTTACCAGCGACAGAAAAATCTATATAATCCTTGTTTTTAAATTGCATTTTCACTTTACTGTTATCTGATATTATATCTTCCTTGTACCTATATATTTTAATTACAAAAGAAACAAATTTCACTGACTTAAATTAAATACAAATTAGTAATTATTATCAATAATTTTCCTTTTTTTTTCAAATACAAATATTTCACTCTCTTAATATTGTATACATGGTCATTTTTATTTACAAATAAAATTTAATGACAATCAAGTATTGTATCTCTTAATTTTATAATGAAACGATTTGCGAAGATGGTAAAAGTAAAAACAAAAAGAAAAGATGACAACTTTTTTTTTGTTCCACATTCGTTAAGCACGTAATTAAAACACTGAATCAATAAATCGGTCCAGAGTTTGTTTAGTTGCCCAAAGCAGTTGCTTTATTTAGATGCCTTTAATTGATGAAATTTCCTATACGCCGGGAAAAGTTCAATTTTCGTTCTCCTATACTTTTGAACGATCGAAACCCAACGAAAATATCCCAATAGAAATAACTTTGAAAATGTCCTTTTTCCCCCCTTTTTTTTACATTTCATTAAACCTGCAAAATTTGAACCATTTTTTTACATTTTGCATTCCTACTAAAATGTTATAAATTTGATTTAAAGAGAAAACCTACGAGAATTACATCTTAAATTTAATGTTGAATCAATATTCATAAAGTTTTAATGCGACATTTATTCCTTCGCTAAAATAAGTGTTTAAAGTAACCTTTAAAAAATTATTCAATATAATTCAAAGTTATCCAGCATTATATTTTCCAATTCCAATAAGTTGCAAAATATTAATATTGCTGTTTCCTACTAAATATGAATCATATATGGTCTATATATGTTTTAGCAATTTCATATATGGACACATATATTTTCCTTAATCCGCATTCAGCCATATATAGTTGATATACCCTAATAGCAAGAAATATTCCAGGATATTCTAAAAATATTCCCATGGGCGACTCTAGAAATATTTATGGTACATTTCTGGAATATTAAAAAAACACAAATCACCCAAGAATATACCAGAAATATTCCTGGAGCCGGACTTTAGAATATTGCATTGGTATATTCAGAATATTTTAAGATTATGCACAAAAATATTCTTTATAATTAAAATATTTATATATTTTAATACTTATGAAATTCCGTAAAATTTTATAAATATTTGTTGTTATTAGGGTCGTTTCACGTACGGAGTATTATTGTTCCCAATAAACTTATTGCAGCATTTTAATGACTACATTCAGAAAAATTTAATTGAAATGACAAATAAATGCTTATACCTTGCAAATATAACATCAAACTAGTAAACTTTTAATTAAAAATTGAAATGTCATTTATTTGTCCTGCAGTATACTAATTATAACTTTTAAATATCATTGCAATATCAAAAAAAAGAACATGATTATTCAGTGTATAAAGTAGGTATTATTGTGCACCTCCGATGAAAGGTTAAATTGTACAATAAAATTTGTTACTTTCATTCATCAGTTGTAATTCTGTTACTTTTCAGTGTATATGTAATATATACTTATTTTATTATTAATTCACAACAGTTAACTTTGAAGTACACTCGACTCTGGGTATAGCGTCAATGGCTATAGAATGTCTTCTATGTACATCCAACTTCAGAGTACAATTTTTCAATGCCATATTATATTTATAAATATATAACTATTATATATTCAGCATAAATTCCAAGCATGTATAATCCATGAAAAAAACATTTATACATGTATATTTATTACTTATTATACATGGCAAAAATCCTTGTTTATATAACTTAAAAGACATACTGAAGCCCGAAGAAGACTTAATTGTCGCAGATGGTTCAAAGAGCACAGGCAACTTTATTTATTTTTTTTTGTCGTACGTAAAATTATTCGTATATACTTGTGAGAGAAGTTTTAACCTCAATTTTATCAGTATTCAGTAGCATATTTTCCATTCAATTCTATGTTCATTTGGGGCAAAAAGATCCTTTCAAATAGATTCCCGCAAGCGCTATGAATACAAATTTTTTCCAGACGGTTATGAAAGCAGTCATTTTTTTTAGTGGTTAATTAAATCAGTTGAATCGAAAAAATATCGTAAAAGCAGTTGGCACTTTGTATGTAAACTTCTATCTGACTTTTTCGAGTAAGTTCCGCGAAACATTTAACGGCAATAAAACCGTTAAAATTTAAATTGTGTCAAATTAAGTGAAACTTTATCAATAAAACTTTAAATGCTGCTCCGAGAACCGGAAGAGTTTAACATTTTAATATAAATAGTGTTAATTAATTTAATAAAAATAAAAACTTGCTGCAAACTTCCGAGAATTGGCAGTTCAACGAATTTTGTTTGAATTAGCAAATTCAAATTCAAATTATTTTTATTAACGTGTTTTAGACAGTGGCATTAAGCAAACTTTCGCAGCAAAGTTAACTTGGCGAAAGTAATTTAAACAGGAAATAATTAACTTATTGTGAATCAGAAGCTAATTTTCAGCAGAAGAGGGGGATAATTAGTTTAAAGGTTAGGTTTTGAATAATGCAAATTTTTATGCCACTGAGACAAGGAAATTTATAGTTACCTTTTTCTGGGGTATGTGTGGATTTATAGTATTACTTATAATACGATAAGATATTTACAAAAAAATAAACATTAAATAAAAAAAATAAGACTGAGGAATAGAACTGATTACCTCATGATCAATAGCTAGGTACTTTACCACTTCTCTATGTCCATATATGATTTTTATATTTGCTTATACGTAGTTGTTAAAATATATATGGACCATATATAGACCACGTGTTATACTTTTACTAGGATATTTTTAAGCAACAGTATAGCGTGTTGATAGAGGGCGCCACTGAAAACTTTGAAACACCAAGTTCTATTCCTAGTCATATTTTTTTAATATTATATCATATAAAGAATAACATAACTAGGGCTACCAACTTAAAGCAACTATTTCCAAATTCAGCACGATGCTTAAATTTTAAGGCGCAATAAATTATATAAAATTTATTCTGAATGTTAATTTTACGTGGAAAAGAGAGTTCTTTTCTCCCCCTTTTTTCTATTAATTTTAAATGGCGTTTATTTTAAAAAAAAATTGCGTAAGTTAACGATTTCGTATTTGTTTGGCATAACTTGATGAAAATCGTGGCTATTGTTCCGCATTAAATGTTTCGGGTCCTGTGTATCTTAACAACGGTGAAGTTCGAGACAATGGAGAATGCACAATTTCTTAATCTAGGAAACGAGTCCAAGACAAAGAGGCAGTAGATAAAAGTTCTTGAGCTTGAAAACTGCCCCACCAAGTAATCGTGACACAAATTCAGACAAGTCAGAAAAATACAGGGCCGTACCAATTAAGGCTTCCGTATCGAACAATTAAGACCCCATTCGAACTGCTCGATCGATGCAATAGTTTTTGGCGGGAGATTCAAAATTGCCCTTCACTCGACTAAGGGTTACGCTTGTTGAATAAAACTAACACGTTAACGGAATGTAATTATAACATTTTAGTGTATAAAAAAATATCGAACCACTTGAATTGATAATTATTTAAAAGTTTAAATGTAATTAATTGGCGGGAAATATAAAAATGTTTTATATCTCCGAATATTCACGCTGATTATACTTTGAAACTATCTTACACTTGAATCCCATAATTTTTGAGCTAAAATCATTTGAAGTGATTAATTTATACCGTAGGCGGTGTGAATTAATATGAGCACCACTTGTGCGACCTGTATCATCTCCATAAATCAAATACCACAATTTCAATCGAATTGAATTTTAATTGCTCGCATAGAAGATTAATTATTATCGCGTTAATTAATATTACCGTGGCAATTTAAAACGTCTTTTCGACATAACCTCAAAGAAAGGTTATGTTTCCCTAGTAAAAATATTTTTTCTTAATCCATATATGGCCATTTATCGCAATAATTGATATAATATTCTAGCCATATATGCTTTTAATAATTTCCTCATATTGAAACAAATTATTACCATATATCAACCATATATGGCTATATATGAGTTGAAAAAATAAATATATGCCCATATATGTATTAAGAAAAAACATATATATCCATATATGTTTCATTTTTACTAAGGTTAGGTAAATTCAAAATGTTCAAATGCTGCCTCGGAACGTTACAACATGATGCAGCTGAACTTTACTAATTTCAGTGTTCTCCAATAATCTTCAAATATTTCTAATTAAAAAAATAAGAATCTTCTATTTTCATCCGCACCTTTTAATAAAATATTAAATGATTCCTCCCGATATTTCCACTTGAATTTGATATAATTTTTTAACGCGCAATTAGAACGTTATTAAAGTAAAATAAAACGTGTCATATTTGTACAAGAATGACGCAGATTACAATGTTTTAAATGTGGTAACGTTTCATAAAAAACGTATTTTGTCAATCTTATGTCAAGTGCCATTGTACTCGCCACTTTCTTATTCATAAAAATATCTTAACCCAATTTAGACATTTAATTTACAAGTTGAGAAAAGGGAGTATAATAAAGTATAATAAAGGAGAATTTTCTTTCTTTTTCATTTTTATATAAAAATAATGCAGAAGCTTTTTAATCAAATTTCTTTTCGCTTTATCATTGATTTGGAAGATGAAAAAGGTTATTATAATAAAAATAGAAATGGCTTAATTAATATTGCTGGCAATCTACAATATTATTAGTAATAATTATGCAAAAGAAAAAAATATTTTTTTTTTAATAATCTTTCTAATTTATTAAAAAAAATTTTATTTTTGATAAATTTTTTTTCTATTTCCAGGATGTAATATTAAATGAAATTAAAATGGAAATATATTGAAGGGCCAGTTTGGATTAACGGTTCGTCATTTTGGCGGGAATTAAAATTCTTCACAAATAATTGGCTAAATTGAAATGAATCTCCAAATGGAACATCCCGGGAGTCCCATTAACCAGAGACAAAGTTATAAATTATTATGCTACTCGGTTCATTTTCGTGTGGAAACTCAGTTTCCTCAGTGAAAATATTGAAAATTTGAATGCATTAACGAGTAACGATTTTAATTTGTTAAATTTAGTTTCAAAATAACTTTCATGTTCCATTATTTTGAGAACTTTATAACATTCGCACAGTTGTTCTGAAAATACGTTACCCTTTTATATTTAAACTTCCTGCCAATATAAAAATATATATGTGACATATGTGTTATATATATGGACACATATATATTACATATATGGATACATATATACAAACATGCATGTGGTTCCATTTATGTTTATTTATGTTACACATCTGGCCATATATGCGACTATATGTGGGCATACATGTGACTATATATGGATTCCTACTTGAGAATTTAAAATACGATTTTACATACATTCCAATATGTAATATAATAGTTTCCTCTTTTTCGACTATTTTTTAATATTACATTCAAAATGGTCTCGCAAATATGTCAAAAAAAAATTACTTCGTTTCCAGTTTAAATTCATACGTCTAACCATTTTATGAATCTCTTCAATTTATACAGTCAATAGACGCGGTCTTTTAACCTCGACATGCCACGTGACGTCACTCTAAAACCCCACGATTTAGGATCATTGGCTAGGATATCCGGATGATAAACCAAGCAGAAAATCCCAATTGGTATTACAAATAGGAACTGTCCATATGGGATTCCCAGCAAAGAATCGTGCTCGGAATTCCTACTTGGGTTTCAACTTCAACACCTGTATAACAATTATATTGGGCATAAAAAAAACATAAAATCGAAGCAAATACTCTTGGAATCCCCTTGGCATTAGTTTCCAAGACCAGAAGATCCTCTCATTGGGAATATATGCAGGTATATACGCGTATATATATACGTATTTATACGTTTATATTGGTAATGCTGACAGCAATAACTTCAGTAGGGTTACGAACATAAATTTCAGACAATTACACAATATCCCAGGTAAAAATTCATATATGCAACATATGTGGCATAAAATATTTGTTGAATTTATGTTACATAGTATATGGTTCAATTTAAGTCTGCATATGAGTTCATGTATGTAACACACATATCATATATGTGACATATAAGTTTATTTTTACATGGGACAATATAATATTCCAATAATTTTTTATATTTACACATTTCATTTATAAACAAAACTTTACTCAACCCAACACGATGCTGCAAAGCGTTACATGATTTCCCAGGATTTAAATTTTCCCGCCAAAAACAATTTCCGCTCGCCCGTCCCATTAAGGGAGATAATTCTGTTTCATTACGGGAGTATTAACTTCAAGATAACTCGTACAAAGGGGACTTTGAGTGCGAACTGAAATAAGAAACCAACGGGAACAACCTAACCTAACCTAACCTAACCTAAAAAGAATTATCCAGAACTATCGAGAGTGTCGGGCGGATATACGGAGTAAGTAAAAACGATTGCGAAGATAAATTTGACTGGAAACGCGCGGCACGGTTCGGCGTGTCATTACGAGCTGCCAACTGGGCGACACTGTCGTAACCCCCGCCGGGTCCCTCTCAGGCGTCCCACATCGACGCGTAAAGCCTTAAAAGATTGCGTCGTTCGCTGGTGTGTATCAGTTCCCCGCGACAATTCCAAAGGGGCCACTATATTCCAGTTCGGTTCAGCGATTGTTATCGCCGTAATGATGTATTCGGCGGCGAGATATCGCGGGGTTGAAAGCGCGGCGGGAGAGGAGTGGAGAGGGGGGGTTGGGGGTGACGCGGGGTCGTGATGGGTGGCGGGTTCGGCGCACCAGGTCCAGGAGGTCGTCCTTGTCGCGCGCGCCGTCTCACCCCAAAGCCCGGCCGGTGTTCTATATCTCCCTCTCTCTCACGCTCCCTCTCACAACTATACTCTATCCTTTTCTACCTCCCTTCCTATTTATCCATCTATCTCCCTCGCTCTCTTTGTGCCGTCCTTCTCTCACTCGCGGCCGCCATCTCTCTCTCTCTCTCTCTGCCCATCTATCCCCGTCTCGCTCGCTCCCTCTCATCTTCGAACGTCGCACATTTTGAGGGCATCAATGACGTCAAAGCTTGGGGGCGGAGGTTGCGCCGTTACGTCACTGGCCCAGGCCACGGCAGCCTCCAACGCCGCAACATCGATCAGCGCCA
Source organism: Leptoteleia sp. ZL-2020 (assembly GCA_022817305.1). Classification (NCBI taxonomy): domain Eukaryota; kingdom Metazoa; phylum Arthropoda; class Insecta; order Hymenoptera; family Scelionidae; genus Leptoteleia; species Leptoteleia sp. ZL-2020. The sequence goes on along the minus strand of JABFPN010002760.1, from coordinate 11,999 downwards.
GAATCAAGAGACGAAGTCAAAACGAAAGAGTGCGCGAGAGCGCCGGCGAGAGAGAGAAGGGCATGAAATGTTCGGCGAACAGTCATCCCCCGGGTTATGCGGAACACATTTCTCCCATTTTGGATATTAAGCGCATTTAAAAGGCGACGTAATTAAGCCGAAACTCCCGCGGCTCCCGAGCTGGTAGTAAGTGTGCGTGCACTACCCCTCCCCGCAACCCCCATCCCCACCCCAACCCCCTCGCCCGGACTCGTTAAGTTTAAAAACATCGGATATGTGGGGCGAAAATAAAACGATACGATGTTGATTATAAATTTTGTTTAATATCATTGAGGTCGAACAAATATAAACGGAAGGCGCGTGTTTGTTTTCCTTTTTATAACGGGGGGGTCTGTCGAGTGACCGTTATTTAACGGGCGAAATTTGAATTCAAATATTTACAGTTATGACGTAGGCTGAATGGAGATTGATATTCTGATAACTCAAATGTAAGATGATACCGGGAAAGTGTGCCGTAAACATGATTCACTTGCGATAAATACCGCGCTTTTATGTTTGTTATTTTTTCTCTCTCTCTCTCTCGCGCCAAGTGACCGTTATTTAACAGTCGATTCAAATTCGAACATCGTTAAAAAAGAAATTAAAACGCTTTAATTGCTCGTGGCGTTACTTTACGCGCTCCATTTTAATCTCACAATTAATTGTCATATACTTTTTAGTTTAATTGGAAAAAATTTTAATTAAACATCGGTGTAAAGTGGATTTTAGGTTATGTATCCAGTAAATTTAGCAACTTTTATGCGACAAAACTGTTCCCTAATAAAAATGAAACTTATATGGTGTATATATGATTCATTTAAGCTTGAACCACTTCATATAAGGAAGTAATAAATTCATATATGGACATATATACAATTCCTTATCCATATATGGCCATATATGGTCGAAATATGGCAATAATTGATCTCCATATAAGGGAATTATTAAAAGCAACCATGGCTGCAATATTATATCAATTATTTTCATATATTTTTCATATGTGGATTAAGGAGAAACATATATGGCCATATATAGATTAAGGAAAAGCATATATGTCCATATACGGATTAAGGAAAATCATATATGGCCATATATAGATTAAGGAAAATCATATATGACCATATATGGATTAAAGAACGACATATATAGATCATATACGAATTAAGGACAAACATATGTCAATATATGACTTTTTTATTCCCTTAAATGAAATTGTTAACACATATATGGACCATATATGTTTCATTTTTACTCGACTCTGCGTATTGTAAAAAAAAAGAAGAAGAAAAAAAGAGAATACATTTGGAAAAGGGTTGACTTTTATTGATGAATAATTATGGAAAGTTTGACACTTTTGATCCGGCAATAAAGGCCGCGCTCGTGTGAATTCGGGGTCAAAGCACTTTTGCCGGATTACCCGCGACTAGAGGAGAGATGCATTTTCGCATCAGTTATGTCATTGTTGTCGGCCCGGCATCCGAACTTGATGGAATTACGATCGTTGGTACGAATATTAGCGTCGTTCTGTCGGCGGCTGCGTCGCCTGAAACGTGATAGGCATTTCGGCTATGTTGCCGTGGCTTTTTGGCCCCCGCGCTTACGAATCACTGCAGCGCGCCCCGACGAATTAGAAAGGACATGGCCATAATTAACAGCCTGGTACCGAGGCCGAATCAGTCGAGCAATTTTTCATCCATTTACCAACTCTTTTCCTCCCTTATTTCTCCTCTCTTCTTGTCTTTTTTTTTAATAGTTATTCAAAAAAAAGAAAAAAAAATTCACGGAAAATCGATTGAAAAATTGATGTGCTGCAAATTGAATATTTCAATTTGTATTTCAGAAATGTTTAACCATTGAAAGTAAAGAAAAAAAATGTTAACAGAATATTTGCCACATATGTGGGGTACATATGTCGGAAATATGTCATAATATTATATGCACATATGGCTAGAATATAATTTCAGTTCTTGCCATATATTTTTGAAAAATTACTATGTCAACCCCAGTAAAATGAAACATATATGGTCAATACATGGTCTATTTATGGTCCATATATGTTTTAGTAATTCCATATAATTTAATATATGGCAATAATTGATATAATATTCTAGCCATATATGCTTTTAATAATTTCCTCATATGGAAATTATTTATTGCCATATATCGACCATAAATGGCCATGTAACATATATGTCCATATATGACTTTTTTATTTGCTTATATGAAATTGTTAAAACATATATATAGACCATATATGGACCATATGATTCGTTTACTAAGGTTTTCCTTTACATTAACATATGATCAACGTTGATTCAACGTTTGTATAAATTTTAGTAAGCTCGCGGGGTAGTTAACACCGTTCAAAGTGTCATATAAGATTTGCACGAATGACATTTAGCTATTTACAAAATTTATTAGCGTATATAGCTGTTTTTATCGCGCGCATAATCACAAAGTCGATAACATCAATATCCATAATGTTGTCCGTGTTATTAGCTCGGCACACATGCATTAACGCATCAACACGTGAAACCGTGCGGTCGGCATTACCACAGTTATGCTTCATATAACTAACCTACAATAAGTGTGGTCAGATGTACCACAAATCTTTGCCACAAATAAACGGAATACAATTACGTGATATGTTTACTCTGAAATGAAACTTTGTCAAAATTCGACGAAATGAGATACAATTACTCTGAGAAAAAATATATAGGATTTGTAACTAAAATCGTTTGGTTAAGGATATTTAGTTAAAAGAGCCAAATTTTTTGTTTCAATAACAATTGTTTTTAGTTGCAGTAACTAAAAAACATATTCTGACCAACATATTTGGTCATTTTTGACCAGAACTAAAAATTTTGGTCAGCTAAAAAAGAAACTAATTTTACGTTATCAAAACGTATTGTCATATAATATCCTGTCATATATAATATGGCCCATATATACTACATATATACTTAATACACTCCACATATATGTCATCATATATGTCCCATATATGTCGTCATATATATCGTCATGTATGTCCTATATATGCCCAATATACTCCACATATATATCATCATATATGTTCCATATGTGTCCCATATATCCCATATATGTCGTCATATATGCCCAATATACTCGACATATATGTCATCATATATGCCCATATATATCGTCATATATGTCCCATACATGTTGTCATATATATCGTCATATATGTCTCACATATGTTGTCATATATATCGTCATATGTCCCATATATGTTGTCATACATGCCACATATATGTCGATTTTTATCTCTTTTTTTTCACACGAAATGTAATCTCCTATACTTCTCGAAATAAATTTGTTATAATAATAAATAATGCTGAATATTATGCACATTATATTAACTCACACAAATACACTCTTTAAATTGTACAAAAGCTATTTATGATTATAACGTTACTGGATATCATTGCACGTTTTTATAATGTAATTTCACGTAATTTGAATGCACAAATTTAAACGTAACGGAAACTGAAATATGTTAACATACCCGTAATAAAATGGGTTACAATTTATAGCAACTTCATTATTGCATCAAGTTTATACAATGCGTTTAAATATTTTACATTTAATCATTCCGAACGCCGCGAATTTATAATACAATTAACTGCAGTGAATAGTTGAAAGTTACATTTAAAATATTTACACGCATGTTATATTACGTCGCGGTGGGAATTTTCAAAAATAAATTCCCCGCGAACGAAAACGTCGCTTATTATTATAATTTACAATGCGTCTCCCTCCGGCCAAGTGCAATTTATTTACTACTACAAGTTTTACATTTATTTATAGTATTACCCGTTAACTCGATTACGCGAAGATTACACACATTTCGTGTAAATTTTTAAATATATATATTTTTTTTTTTCGTTGTGCACGAGGGTGGATATATTAATTAACGATAATCGATCGCGCCAAGTCTGAAAGAAGGGCGAATGATGACTTTATAGTTAAGCATAAGTAAAATTCAATGGAGACACCTCTCGTCCAGTGTATTCTGATAAATTTTGCAACGTTATACATGTCGCGTTAAATCACTGCTAATTATTAAGCACATTCGTTCGATTTTAAATTTCAATATTTTTAAATGACAAATATTACGATGTGATAGAAAAATAAAATGTTTTTTAACATGGGAATTATTCTCATGTAAAAATCTATATATGGGATATATATGTTTGCCTCATATACCGCATATATGTCACATATATGCCAAATTATATGCCACACATATGCCATATTTATGAGAAATTTATGTCGTCATGTATGTAACATATATGTGACATATATGTTGATTTTTACATGGTACAACGTATATGAGACATATATGAGACACATACCAAATATATATGTCCTATATATTCCGCATATATGAGAAATTTATGTCGTCATATATGTAACATATATGCAAGCGACATATATATTAATTTTTACATGGTACAACATATATAAGATGAATATATATGAGACAATTAAACGGTGAAAATCATATATGAGACCAAATATATATATACCTCATATATTCCGCATATATATCATTGTTGAACTTCTCACTAGATTTTTGTGTTGGTACTATTTAATTTTTTCTAAAATACGCAGATAAGAAGACATTTTTTGCTAATATTTTTTAATAAGTATTTCACACATTTAACCATCATATAATTGTTTAATATTATACATCTGTATCATAGCAATATGAAAATGCATCGTAATCGTAATCCATTGCAAAATACCGTTATTTAACGGTCATTACAAAATGCAATATTATTCGGGAATTTATTTAAATAATTAATTTAATACCAACATTGAATTAATTAGGAAATCTATTTAAATGCAACTGAAATGTTGACAAAGGAAATTTAATTAAGGGAATTTAGTTTAATTTTAACTTTAAAAGAGATATTCTGCGAGATAAAAAAAAGGAGGGAAGAAAAAGAAGGAAAGAAAAAAAGTTAAATACAACCCTTCATTAGCAAAAACCAGTTACTACTGTATAATTCACTTTATTATGTGTAACTGAAGGTTCAATTTACTTCTTCTCAGATATTCAATGCAAAAGTGCAAAGGATATCGATGTACCTTCAATTATTTATTCTTCTCTCTCTCTCTCTCTCTCTCTCTCTCTCTCTCTCTCTCTCTCTCTCTCTCTCTCTCTCTCTCTCTGACTGGTATACAAATATCTAGTCGGTTAAGGAGGTAGGACAAAGTTAAGGAAAATTAAAATCAAGAATCTCATCATGATTTGCGCGAGCGAGTTTCCAGTCCCTTAATAAATACCTTGCTAAGTGTTCAATCTCCTCGGAAATCGTGTAAAAACCATTACAATAAATGTTTTCAAATAAAAAAATTGCTTTTAAAATTAAATTATTTTTTTAATTAAAACATAAACAATAATATTTAATTACAATTATATAATTTGTAATTTAAATCAGTTTTTTTAATAAAATAATAACAAATAATTTCAGGTTTTTAAAAATCGCGCCCTTTTTCAAATTCGACCGTTAATTGTAAGTGAAAAACGAACCGGAATGGGACACTGATGACGATGATTCTCTCGGTTAAAAAAAAAGAAATGAAAAAGTGAAAAAGATAATGATTTAAATTCAAGCGGCAAAATGTTAACTGGCCAAAAAAAGTTTATCAAGATGAGCATTCAACGAGCTTATTCCAATCGATCCGACCTACTTTTCTATTCTGTTCGCATCCCTTTTACATACGTGAGCCGTGACGAAGATAAATACGTTAATACCAGGGTGAGCGTGCTTAAGTCGCGTGCCAGTGAAATTCTTGCTACGCGTCCCTATCAAATTAATGTTATGCACACGTTCAGGAAGTAAAAATTTAACATATCAACGCGTACTTCACGTTCCGACAAACTGCAGTAAAAATAACGGAAATAACGATTTTTTTCGACGGTTATTTAATGCTTGAAATAAGTGAAACGTTTACCCTTTGTTCTTATAAATATTTCAATGCAAAACAGTAACATACTTTAAAACATGCCAACGCCTCAATTATTATCGTTAAAGAAGAGAAAAATGTTTATTCGTTCCGTTTAAAAAGTAACGGTTACAAACGGTCGATTTGTTTGAAAATTTAAATTCGAATTTCTGGCGGGAAAATTTAATTTTAAGTATATATAAAATTAAATATGTTTTGACAAGGAAATATATATAAGGAAATAAAAAATTCATATGTAGACATATATGGAACATAATTGTCATTCTCATATTTTACAGTTTTATCGATGTCAAAAATTAATTTAATTTTTAAAATATGTTAAATATTAAAATAGGTTCCCTTTAGGTTCCCAATTTATAAGAACCTGCGCGAACCGACCAACAAAAATCGCTAATATAATTTCAACCTGAGTGATTCAAGTTTTAATTCCAATCTGAAAATTTGAATTTTCGCACCATAAATGGATCGTTCTTGATGAGTTTGAAACTTGGAATAAATTGCAATAACTAACAGTGAAAAGTTACTTAATGTGGCGACTGTTCGATGGTTATTACTTATATACTAATTGAATATTCGCTCGGCATTTCATAATGCATTAATTGAGTTTCGGGGATTTCATTTAAATCGGATTACGATGGTGGAGGGCGGTTTCGGGGCTGCGCTTCGACTGAAAATTATTATAACTCGCGTCCCGCCAAGTTAGCGGATAAAAAAAAAGAAAAGAAAAAAAAGGAAAATCACATGGCAAGTAATCAGTGCGCCGCTCGCAGTCTATCACATTTTAATCAAAAACTTAAAACGATAAAACTCCTGTCTTTTAGGGACAAACTAAGTTTCCGACTTCCAATTACTTTCAATTCAATCAAATTGTCATTTTCAATGTTTGCACGAAATATGGCGTAATATAGATCCGACCGGTTTAACGCGAAATATAATGTGGGGGTGGATTTTAAATAAACTCGCCGTCAACTTTTTTCCTTTTAAAAACCGCTAATTCAAAAAATCGCCAAATTTCCCAGAGGCAAGGGTTCAAATCCTCCGAGGTTCGATGTTAAAAAAGCAAATTTTGTAAATAATTAATTAAAAGAACACCAATGCCATGTAAAAATTTATTTATGTCGACATATATGTAGTATTGGTACCACATTTATGTCCCATATATACCTCATATATGACTCATACATGTAACATATGCGGCATATACGAGGAATGCTTTTACACTGCACAGTATTAATAAAATGAACTATTTTACAGCAATTCTGTTAGAAAATAATTCAATAAATAACATGTCACATATATGTTTGCATATATGTTGATTTTTGCATGGAAGGAACATATATGTTACATATATGCAGCATATGTTTATATATATGGGTCACTTATGAAGTATAAACCAAACATATATCATTTATATCACATAAATGCGACACATATGTTGATTTCTGCTTGGAAATAATATATGGGATATAATGTAGGAAAAAGGGGGGAGGAATATATATATGGGATATATTTTTAGATACATAATATGTTTTCAAAATACAAAATAGTAAATAAACTTTGTTTTTGTTTGGTATTTACATCCATTCTTCTGTCCTTTGGATGTAAACAAACAATATTATTGTTTATGTTTCGTTAGTTTGACCTTACCTATGTTTACAAACATTATATTTAAGCCCTCAATTTTTAAACACATTTAATTCCAAATTAAAAACTAAAAAAATTAAATGCAACACTAGCAAAGCGTCGCAAAGTTAACGACACAAAGTTGGATTTCTTGTTGTATTTTAAAAAGGTTTTATCCTTCAGACCCATAAAATTTTCATAAAAAAAAGAGAAGAAAAAGAGAGAGAGAAAAAAATTTATTCCGAGAATGTAAAAAGAGGGGAATCAATAAAGCGATACCGCTCGATGTAGCGCACTTGGCGCGGCATTAAATATTCGAGACCGCGCGGAACTTATCTGAAACGCAATCGTCGACTCGGCGCGCGAGAGGAGCTGCGGATTCTGCGACAATAACTGCGAGGAGAGACCGCGGCGAAATGTTTGCCTTTGCCGGGCTTTACGGATATCGAAACCAGATAAAAAAAGAAAAAAAGAAAAAGTGTCCTCAAATGGCGCGCGGGGCTTTGTTGTACCCGGGATTTTCGCACAAAGCGCTTACGAGAAAGAGAAAACAATTTTCCGGCCAAAGTCCCTTAAAATCCATTTTATAAAACAGAAGGAAAAATGTGAAGGAGGAGCTTATTAAGATTCCCTCGGAGGAATGCCGCAAATTTTGCTTACTCTGCCAATTTTTCCTTTCCTCCCGATAAACTAACGAAATTGAAAATTTAACTTTTTTTTTTTATTACTCACTTTGTTCCGCGGAAACAAAATGAAAAATTCACCGGGAACTTTTGTATAAAAGGCACTTTTGGAGCTTAATTTTCGCGTAAAACAAATTGTTACCAATTTATTTTTGCATTTTTAGGTTATGTCAAATTCCATTCGTGTGAAAATGAAAGAATAAATGTTATTTTCGAGTGAGAATCGAGGGAGCACTTCTTGGGTGGAGCGCGGTCGTTCTTCGGATAAGATTATTAGAAAATAATTTCTAGAAAGATAATTATAGTTTAAAAATATTCTCCACCGATGCGGCAATTCTTGTCAAGAGGGGAATCTAATGAAGCGAAACTGTGGCTGCAGAGTTCGTATAAAAACGAGTATAGGACGAAAAAAGAAAGCATAAATAATTATGTGCAAAAATGCATGTAAAAGGGAGCACAATGTGTCAGTACTTCGATCATGTCAAAATATGCGATACACTTTCTGCACTTTTATCTCTTTGACGAACATTAAAATTGCACAACCATTAGTTGCTACGTGTGCAAAAAATATTGGCTTTGAAGTATTATTTATAAAAGCAACCGCAACAACGGCAACAAAAACAATAACATAAACAACAACAAAAATAATAACAAACAATGACGTAAACAATAACAATAATAACAATAAAGACAATAATAAACACGTAAACCATAACAAAAAGAATAGAAAACAATAACATAAACAAATACAATAACAAACAATAATAATAATAACGAAAACAATAACAAAAACGATGACAATAACAACGAAAATAAAAAAAGAAAGTAAAAACATTTTTAACTAAAAAAAAAATACAAGAAGAAATGACTCGTGTGGAAAAATATTAAAGCCACAGCAAAAGCCACAGTGATTGATTCTGCGGAACTGAATTTTTTCTATGCCACAGCATTAGCCACTGTGGCTTCTGCTGTGGCGGAAAAATTTCTTCCACGCGGGGAAATAAATTTAATTCAGAAAACGAACTTGAAATAGTATCTACTAAAAGCACTATGTTACACGAGAAATAATAATTTAATTCGTTTGTTATTAATTAAAAATAGATTGCAAAAACTCGCAAAGATAGCGGCATATTGGACTCGGAAAAATGCACCGTGCTTTCATTTCAAACGGTCCAGAAGGAAATATTGTCCATAATTTCTTTTTCTCTATTTTTTTTTTTTTTTTTATTTGAAATCCACCATTTATATCAGTAAAAAGAACTTTTTAATTAAAACGTTGATATTAAGTCAACAACTTTTTCATGAAAAAAATAACGTTTCATCGCGTTAATTATGATTTTCATTTCCTTTTCCATTTTTCCACTTTTTTCCCCTCTTTTTTTTTGCCTCCTTTTTTCCGCGAGGAATGTTGCAAAGTATTTTGTGTACATTATAACAACGAGAATTCATGGAGGACGTTTTTCAAAGTTACGATTCGTTTCATAAGGAGGAGCCTTTGATTTAGCGTTCTAATTACACATTGAGTGGATTGTCGATTAAGTCGTATAAATAGGTTAGGTTCAAGTACTGTGCAGTTTCTTCGAACATCTTCAACGAAGCAGCACAGCAAACCAACACCAAGATGGCTCATTGTTAATTACGAGCCGATCACTTACGTCTAGTCGAGCATTTTTTCTCCCAATAACCAGATTACCATTAATTGTAACATTGTAAAATTTATATATAAATTATATTTGAAGTGTGACAAATTTATTTCAGTAAAATTAGTAAAAATGAAAGACATTTCTGGCTTTAATAATTTCATAGAAAATAATAGTATCATATATGAACATATATACTTTTTCTTAATCCATATATGGACTATGCATGGTCGATATAGAGAATTAGAAGTAAATGTAAAATTCCCTAATAAACATGAAACACATATATGGTCCATATGTCTGAACCAATTCGTAAAAGGAAATAAAAAAATCATATATCAACATAAATGTTTTTTCATAACTCATATATGATCTATATATGGCAATATTTTATATACTCCAGCCATATATGGTTTCAATAATTCCCTTGTATTGAAATCAGTATGAATTAAGATCATGTAAAATTTTTTTATTTTCTTTCAATATATGGACTATATATGTTTAATTTTTACCAAGGAATGTATAAAGTTAATATCAAAAAAATTGCCATAATTCAAGCTAATTTGTTAACAATATTATAACATAAATTAAATGGTATGCTGGTGTGTTTCGAATCCATCAATTCATAATAAAAGTAGGAATTCATACTTATCGCGTGAAAATTGTGTTATAATTACGTGAAAATAGCACGAGCAATGATTTAATTAGATCAAAATTAATATTATAACGAGTTTATCGTCAGTTATGTTATAAATCATTTAAATACTTTGGGCAAGTTCACAACGATTATAATAACACAGCTCATTAATTCATAATATTAAAGTAATTATTTCGCTATCAATAATGCAAAAAAAACAGTACAAGTATCATAAATGATATTTTTTGTTGCAATAAAAAGAATAGATTTTCAAAATTGCATTACTATAGATTGTTGTTGTTGTTGTTACATCAAAATATTGACTCGCGTGCGAAAATTTTCACGCCACAGCAGATGCCACAGTGGCTAATGCTGTGGCACAGAAAAGTTTTTGTCCCACAGAGTCAACCACTGTGGCTTTTCCTGTGGCCCTAAAATTTTTCTCTTTGAATATAAATAAATATAAATAATTCCTCTTGTTTTATATTTTATAGTTGCACTTTTATATTTCATTGTATGGATTTTGCCAGCGACAGAACAATAAGTCACATCACTTTTATATGTGGGACTGATAAAAATTTTGTGTAGATTGGTCTACTTAACTCCTAACAAATGATCACTGGCAAGAGCGCCACCTGAAGTTGTTACCAACGAACTATCATATTTTTGTAGCAGATTTTAATGGAAGTTTAACCACCCTGATATATGTATTAAGAAAAACTTAACATACAATCTATTCGTTATTTGTCCCCATTTTTAGATACAGTATAATAATTTTTATCCCAACTTTTTTCTCAGTGTATATATTTCATTTTTCGACTCGAATCGATACATTTTTTATAACTTTATTTCCTCCCGTTAAAGCAAAATATGTTAATTGACGAAACTATTCTGTTTTTAAACGTAAATACGAGACACGTGTTTATTTTCGCGCGGTAACATTAAATACGGCCGGGCGATAAAGATTGTCACGAGACTTGAAAATCGCGGCAAAATATGCGTGAGTTGAGGGAGAGCGAGAGAGATGGAGAGAGGTGGAGCGAGCTGTGCGCCGCAACTGCGGAGCCTTGAACTTTAAAGTTTTCGAAACGAGTCACGAAACGCGAGCGCATTTTTAATACGCGCCGCAGCCCCCGGCGGTTTGCGTTGAATTATGCGTCCCGAGGCAAGATACTTTGACCCACACCGATAACAACCGCCGTGCAGTTAAGTTACTCGCGTGTCCTCGCGATCACCGCAGATCGCATCGAGCGATCAACATTGTAATTACACGTATTGGAAAGTGAAATAATTGCGCGGAGCGGAAAATTTTCGACGCGCCAATTTGCGGAAATCTTATTATCGATTAGGTTGAAATGGCCGGGGGGGGGGGGGGCG
>JABFPN010002759.1:0-20776 GCA_022817305.1 Leptoteleia sp. ZL-2020 | reverse complement strand
ACCTCCCCCCCCCCCCGTCTACTCCGCATTTAATAACGTCGTTATAAACTCCTTAAATGTTCCGCTTGTTTTTGTTTACGTCGAGAGGAAGGCATGCGCGCGAATATTACGGCTTGCATTATACAAAACATTTCCCAGAATGCGGAAAATAAATATTTGGGAAAACGACTTTTTTCCACCTTCGCGTTAGCAAACCGCGCGCCTTACTCTTCCGTCGGGAAAAAGTGCAATTGACGTTCGCTTTGTAATTGTATTTCGGATGACATTTGAAATTCATTTTCATATTATCCCTATCGACGCGGCGTGTTTCAGATAACTCGAATCGTCGGATAATGCTTATAAATCATCTGGCAACAATTCGACCTTTCCAAGTCACCTTCCATAATGCCATTCAGAGTAGACATCTGTAATTTCGACCTTTGACCTTTAAATGTCTACGAGTGTCAATTACATCCACTTTTACGTCTTCCTTCGGTGTTTCCTAAATTACTATAACATTACAGCCGGACGTTTACCCGGGTCTGTTCGGTCGATTCTTACGAAAATGGCTCTCTATCGGGGCCATCGAACTGTCATAAACCTGGAGCTGCGTCTCGGATCAGTAGTGCTAATTTCCACTCTAGGTTAATGCGGCGATATTGCCCGCAATTTCCCGGGGAACGCGTGCACTTACGTACTGGTCACGCAATGGACATGGACTCGACAATCGAGGTCGAATTGCATCGACTTTCCTTTGAATTCGAGCGGAACTTTCCCTCAGACCTTTGATTGGCCGATATCCACTTTAATTGAGATTAAATTGTAGACAGCGTACCTGACTGGAAAAGTACCGGGCAGTGTGTTGCGCGTCAAATTACGCCTCGTTATGACCCACTCTGCTCGCTGTCGTTCCCTTTCGTCCCGTTTGTCACGAATTTTCGTCGAAACTGCAACGAAACTTTCGACGAAACGCGACTCGCTCGAGGAATCGTTAAGTTTCGATGGGATCGAAGAACAATACGTTTTCAAAATACGAAACGAATATAGTTTATATTACCACGACTACCCAAATGTAAATAAATAATGGTTTGTTCATTATTATTTGCATTTGTCACGGTGTCCTTAAAATTGTTTATAATTATTGCTTTCGTTTACATTGATCCTTTCGAATACGTTTTAATCTTCAGTTCCATAAAGTTTTCGAAAACGTCCGACTTTAAAGCTGCGCGAGAACGATTGAAAAATTAATTACAAAGCAAATATCTGCGAGCTAGTCGTTTTTGAAAGAGGAACGACCTTTTTGTTTTTTGTCCTTTTTAGGAAAACAATAGAGAAGGCGTGAATAAATTATGGCTACGATGTAGAATGTTATAGCAAGCGTTACAACGGAAGTGAAATAGATATGTGCGAACAATTATTAAAATTATTTTGGAGTTTTCACGTGTATGCAGATGAATTATAATTTAATAAAAGTATATTATTATAAAAAATCGCATGCGCACACACCGACTCTGCAAAACTGGCAGTGACGTCCCTCGAGCTATCTCGGAGCATCTCTCCATCCGTCCTATTGAAACAATATGAATTTCAAACTCATTATTATTTATTACAAAAAGACAATTTCATGAAAATAACATTCAGTTCTATAATTAATCTTCAAATCTTAGGAATATAATAAAAAATTCTGGAATTATAATACTGTCATGCGTATCAATTTTATTGATTGCATTATTTTATAAAAAAGAATCAATTTATTTATTTCGATTTAAAAAGAATTTAAAATTTTTTTCTAGACCTTTGTACTGAGAGAAAGAAAATTTGACTTCATTTTGAAAAATAATCGAATGTAGGTTCGATTGGACAATTCAATTATCCATAATATTACATAAATTATAGGGTACAATGGAAAATAAAAAAACTTTTACATTATTACTGTGCGCGGATAAATAACGAAATGTTAATATTCTTGAAACTTAATATCCATTGCATGAATAGTATGAGATAAATGCTTAATAGCTTTATTGTTATTCGCATGAGATATTGAGATGCTATGAAGAGCATAAATCCAAATTGTCTGGATCATCAAAAGCTATTGTATAGGATTTCGGTCTTCTGAAGATTATTAATTAAAATGTTTCCAACACAACTTTAATGCACCGAGAACAATTTCCTTTAAACATGCACCTTTAAGCACTATGTATAATGCGATTTAGACCTTATAAACTCCAAATAATATTCATATATACTCAGCTTGACATTATTACGACGTAAAATCACTATATTTCATATCAATTTTTTGTCTATTTTCGCGCACAGTCTTAACATGATATTCAGTATTGATGTAAGATCAATCGATCGCATTACATCGGTTTCAATGATTTTATAAAATTTGATGTTTTGTTGCCGCGATAACGCGATTCTATTAAAACTTTACTGAACATCAGGTTGTACACCTGACATTGATGCTTGTGTTATTCGAGTAACAACAAGTGAGGCTGCAGTTCGGCTGCAGCAGCTGTAATTTATTTCAATTGAAACTTTTGATATAAACGTCAGGAATAAGCAAATCAACTTTTCAGCTTTACAATTATGTTAAAGTTTATGCCGCAATATAATCATTTAACTGTTATGACGCGTTTCAATTTTATTTTACATCTCCCTTGTTAATATTCATACAAATAAAAAATAAATAAATATTTCACAGCAGCCTCGATGATGGTGTTACAATGCCTCGACCTACGGTCATTTTAGATTAGATTAGTAAATATAAATATATTGTGTACATTAAACTTAATAAATTGTTATTAAAACTTAATTAATCGACTATATGTTCATTTGTAAATCTCATTTTCCCAAATCAACAACCAAGGGCAACTCGCCTTGCGAGCTCTGTCCTAGTGCTTTACGTTGAGACCTCTCAGGACGTAGCAGTGGCAAGATTTGAAAATAGCTCGCAACGTAAAGGACCAAAATCGATGTATGGTAATGGCGGCTAGAAATATTTATGGCTTTTATCCACAAATATTGTCGGGGGGAAAAAACTACTGGTTCATTGTAAATGCATTGCAATCAGGATCCATTAATATCGTTGACTGACCAACACAAACACGATTATGTTAAAATGTCGTTGCTGTCTATTCAAAAACATTACACTTGTGGCAAAGCATTATAATGAACTCGACGGCACGAGGAATTTCGAATGTGTTCGTTCCAATTTTCGGACCAATAATTTCATTTGGCAAAACCGCAGCAATCATGTTTTATTCATTAAAGCGATGCTGCGAGTAATTTATTCAAAATCCCGCCGTTGTTGAAAAAAAAATTTGTCTTCACCCAGGAAATACCAATTGACTCTGGCACTGAGAGAAATTTGTTAGTAATTGCAAGTATATGTTGTAATAACACCGGAATATGTATGCATTTATAGTATACCTTATAATACTATACAGTAATTTAAAAAGGACTTTAGAGGAAAATATCTTTATCGAGGAATTGAACTTATTATCTCACAGCTGAGAAAAAAGAAGTATAATAAATTTGTATTTTTTATACCAATTAAGGATATATCCTGCGCAGAAAAATACAGCTAGATGACAGCTGAATTCCTGCTGGATACAAAGCTGGAAAAAGGATGGGTTTAGTGCGAATCCAGCCATGTAGTAGGTGGCGCTAATGACAGTTTGTACAAATTGTTCCCAAAAGAATTGTCTTTAAATTTTACTATTACTTTTTTCACAGTGTGGTCTTTACTACTATACCTCGCCACTTGGAAACATGTTAGTCTTCGTCATATTTTGGCATGGATTCGATAAAGGCTTAGCCTAACATTTTCCAATCGTCATATAGTGGTGGTAAAAGGTGCGACTGTCGGGTTATATTCTTTGATAACAACATTTTTTTCTAACATTTATTTAAAATATTTATAAAAAATAATGCAAATGTACGCAGGTCCTCGAGTTATTATAAAGCCTAGTAGCTATTATAATAGTTATTATGAAACATAAAACTAATAAATTCCTCAATGCGTGCAAACATGATTTTGGCATCGCCTGGTATAAATATTGGCTCGTTATATTTATCGCGCTCGTTCGCGCTTTAATTTACACGCTCGAAGCGCACAAATTAATTATTATCAAACGCTCGTTATCGTGTTTTTCGACGGAGTAGATGTCGACGCTGATGCAATTTGTTTTGTTTTAGGAGGACGCACAGATCGAGATGGCATGAGGGACGGCGCCGCTAACCTTGCCGAGGTGGTGAGTTTTGTCCGCCTGACTTTTTATAAATTCATTAATTCGCCTCCAAATAATAGTCTAATTAAGACCTTCGCCGAGGTCGTGTTACGTTCTGAGTTTCCTAATTTCGATTTACTTTACACACAATGAAAACCAATGGCATTAATTTAATAAGAAAATTAATGCATATCCTATTTTTGTTACGATTGTTCATAAATAACTTAAACTGCCGTAAAGGTTACAAAGACTTCTGATAAACCGTTTGTATTATCCCTTATTCCGAAATAGACCAATAATCAACACAAATTGAACTTATTATTGGTTTATTACAAATTAAATTTTGCACTTGATATTCGACATTATAATTGACATATATTTACTTCCACTTCGATTACTTTGAAATTCATTTTTAGGATGCATTATTAATGTCTGAATTATAAATGACATTGTTTCATAAGCACCAATAATATGTTTAAAAATTTTGCCCGGTACTATTTTTAATCATTTAACCTTTACTTCAATAAATAATAAATTTTGATCAATGATCTTACATTACGATATTTTTAATTTAATTCGAATGTTTTTTCTTTCAATAACAACATTTATAAAAAAAACTCTTTCATAAGCGCTCACAAAAGAGTACGACGGTAAATTAATTTAATAAGTAAGATTGAAATAGATATAATTTGATTTAATAAAATTATCAATAGAAAACCTTTTCCTTTCATTACATTTTTCGAATTCTTAATGCTTTGACAATTCAAATAAGGTAATGCAATTCAACCAAAAGAAATTCTTTTATTCGGAATGAAACATATTTTAATTTCAAATTCAATTATATATAATTGTTTAAACGTAAGTGAAACGTACTTTGTCACACAATATGACAATATAATAGTGACGAATGCTCTCTTTTTCTCTAGAACGCCGATTTTCCGACGCTAATTCGCATCCGATTTATTTTGAATACAAATATTTAAAATAATACTGACGGGAACTTTGCTGAATTATGGATGTTGAATCTCTTGGACATGCATTCAGTCGTTATTCAGAAATTTGTCTTCGGTGAATTACAAATTAAATTATGGTGAACCTCACGTGGACCTTTAGATCTCGGCTTGTCGAACAAGTCAGGATCGACTCAACGGACTTTGCAAACCAATGTTTGATGAAGTACGTTGAGAGGTCTTATTCTTGGAGCAATTCTTTACAATGATTTATGGTAATCAACACGATGGCGATCTCGTTTTGTTTCCCCTTATCCACTGCTTCGAACTTTATTCATTTACATTTAGTGAGGCTATATTATTCAAATTATGGAAAATATTTTGTTGAAAATATATCTCAATTGTAATGTTGAAATATGCCGCGTAAACATGATCCATGTAGAAAAATCAGTATTATGCCGATAGTGACAATCGGGAAAGATCAGGCACAGTACTGGCATACAACTATTGGCAATCTGTAAATTTTCAACACTTATTTACAATAAAAATTGTACTCCACTAACAATAATAATCCCACTCGTTGGTTGGCAATGGATAACCGACTTTTGGCGTAATACTGGCACTAAACTGTTTAAAGTATTAACATATTATAATCTTTTACCACATGTATTTACTTTTTTTAATGTGTAAATTTTTATATCTTAACAATATTTCAGAAATAACTTGATTTATTTTCATTTATAAGAAATATTGCCGGTACAAAATCACTACTGGCTACCGACCTGTTGACAACTATTAATTGTGAGTACTGGAACGGTACAAGAAAACTGTAAATTGCCAAAATTTGATATCTGTACTGTGCCTCATTCCATTGGCTGGTATTATTACCCTAAGATTCGGCCAAAGGTCAGTTGTCAACTGTTGACCGACCCTTACCAATACTATGCCAGTACTCAACCGTTTGTCAATTTCTACATAGGTATATTATTTGCTGCAGTTCCTGCTAAAATAGGAAAGAACGAATATTTTACCATGAAAATTGCAGTTAACTTTCCAACAATTATACGTTACAAGCTAATGCATTTTGACTTTACCGTAACGCGAAAGACTGTGTCAAACAAGCAACTTTCATAAATCGCTCGTAAATATTTCGCGTAAAATACCACAATTATGTAAAACCTTTCTGAAATTTTCCGAATACTTCATTCCCGAAATTTTAACTGCGCCATTCGCGCATCCCAGTCGAGCGAAGCAACAAACTTTCCGAACAAAATAACAGATTTAAAATAAGACTGCGGATATATTAAATACTTATCGAGACTTACCGCTCAAGTTAAACTAATCATTTATTTCTAACTCGCGAACTTGCTAACTGCATGAGCGCGGTTTCGTTGCTCGCGAACAAAATTTGACGTGTAATTATTCGAAATATTCTTGGAAAATATGTTTGGAAATTCCATTTAGTCTCACCTTCGAAACAATATACCTACTTGAAACCGCAGTTTTGTTCAGAATTGTAGAATACCTTAAACGACCTACAAAATGTTTTACGTTAAAAAAAAGCAAACAAACAAAAATAAACGGAATAGAACAGAGAAAGAAGAATAAAAAAAAATACAAGGAGCAGTCTCGTGACGACATAGAAAAAAGAAGCGAGTGGAAAAATGCGAGCGAAAGGCTCTTTGGTCTCGTCGGAGATTTCTTCTTTAAACCAAACGTTTAATCGACTTTTCTAAGCGCGTTGTTGAAAATTCGTTGGAAACGCGAGGGTAAAAGCTTTAAAAAAGCGAACACAACTCTTATACAAATATACACATATAAAAAGGGGGTGAAAGAGGGAATAAAAAAAAGGAAAGTCCGAGGGGCAGGAGGGAATAAATAAAAAGTACGCCGAGAAAGGAAGGCGCTTGGATCCACGGGAGATATTCGCGAGTACTCGCTGCGCCAAGTATTTTCGAAAGCCTTCGGGCTGTGCAGTCGTCGACGGGGGACCGAGCGAACGCGCGCGAACTAGGCTACCGGGTTAGTGCCGGGCGCGGGGGATAAGACGCAAGGGGCACGGCCGAGCGCGGCCAAACAACGAGAGGGAAACGCGTGCGCGCCAAACAACCAGTCTTTCGAAACAAGAAGAAGAAGAAGATGAAGAAAGGAAGGAGAAGAAAAAAAGGGTTCCGCGAAACCTAACGGACTCTCGCGAATTCTGGGTAAACGTAGAATCTAGCGGAAAATTCGCAAAAATGGCAACATCGCTCGGCGTCAATCGCGGCGTTGTTTGCGCGATTCTAGCCAAGTCAAACAGGCTCCTCCAATTAAAACATTTAGGTGCTTTCTTGCGACAAGTCGACGATTCAATTGTTTGGTCAGTTGAGTCGTTAAAAAGCGATTGTTAATGGGAGTTGTTTAGTTGTCTGCGATATATTACAAGGAGTTTTCTTTTAAAAAAAAAATGACTTTAAAACTTGGCTTCTAGTATGTTCTGACGGAAAATTTATTTTAACCGTATTTTCGCGGCGTAAATATTTGGACTATTTGGAAAAGTAAAAGAGAAAGAGTCAGCATTATTGCAATAATACTGAACTGGTTCATGTGGGTTAAAATAATCTGAAAGTATGAACTTTGTATATACATATGTATATATTTATATGTAAGATAAGGATGCAAAAATAAGTTCCTTTTTCTGAAGATAAGGATGTGTAGCATAAATAAGGCTTTACACGCACGTTTAATATAATAAAATAGAAATAAGAAATTATAGTATTTGAACGGCAGGTTCTTATTTTTGCAAGTAGTAATTCCGTTTAATCAACGGTACGTAGAATATTTTAATAAAAACATAAAGCATAAATGTATAACAAGATATATACGGAGATTGTCATGCATGTAAATTGATGATTTTGTGAGAAAAGAGAACCTTGGAGAAAGTTGTATGAATAATATTTGTTTATATATTACTTTCTTATACTGAAAAAATAAAAATTTATTCTATAAGTTGATAGCTTGTATTAGTTTTGATAATAAATCGAGGAAAAAAGTTGTTATATTTATAAGCACAAATGATTTCAATTATACTATTGCATTTCAAATTTTATGGTTCTATACGTAAATCATGCGTATATACAAATATTTTTATATCATACTGATTATTATTACAATAAGTGTTTACTTGAAAAATGTTATTAAAATAATTTACATTTTAAATTGCAAAATGTTATAACATACGTTAATATATTTAATTGTAATTTATGAGCGCCACAATGAAAGTAAAGTCCATTAACCTTCAATTTAATTCTTAAAAACACTTGCAACTCATATAGCATTAATTTTTACAAAACAAAAATTAAATATAGTAAAATAACAAATTAAAAGTTAAGCCTTTGCTTTATTCAATGAACAAATACCGAGTGCTTGAAATACTTGCAAATAAATATGAGTTTTGTACACTATTAAAGACGTTCTAATTATAATGCGATTTTCGTGTAAAGGAGAATATTTAATTTCACGTACACCGTGGAGTTAATAGAAATACCGACGAAATTACACGATTTGTGTGATATAAGTGAGGTTCCATGTACGTATACGTGAATATTAATATCCCGCGGTTTAAAAATTTAAAAATTGTTGAGCAACATATCTGTCCCCCTTTACGACAAACAATGAAGACTTTGAAATGAAATTTCAGCAACCCGCTTTTATTTATTTGCATAAATTTATTATTTCCCGCGGCTATTTACATCGCAACATTCCGAAACAAATGAAGTATCCCGAAATAGCCGTAGCATAAGCCAAAACTATATTCCGCTCAAAGGAACTAGAAAATGTCCAATTTGAAATCGTAAAAAGTCACAACGCTCCTAAGTGTAACGGCTTTTATTTTCCGCGGCCGTTGTTACGCTTAAAATCATCGCAAGTTTTTTTTACTTAAGCGTCCCTCGATGGAAAATCCGCGCAGAAAAACGGGATAAATGTCCGCGCAATGCACGTATATTGTACGGATAATCTATGCCTGTGCGGTGCACCTGCGCGAGAAACGAACACACGTCCGTAATTTATACATTGTCCCGTCGCAGTGTATGATACGCTCGCGAAAATAAAAGTCCAGACGCGCCGTAAAACATCGCTTCGCGGGAAACATTTGCAGACTCGACTTCAACGTTAAAATAAACAATTGATTATATTAGTCATCTGGGGAGGAATTCGACGATAAAATTAGTAACAATGCAGGGTTATATTTATGCACATCCGAAACAATATCACCGCTGCAAAAGTATCGGCGATGCCTCCGATGGAATGACGCAAAGACGACGAAGGCAACTAATCTATTTGCTGTTTTAAAAATATCCTTCTTTGTCATTTAATTTCAATAGAAGTCTCGTCACTGCAATTCATTTCTTTCAAACGCTCCAGAACCGACGCTTTTCAATTTGTTAATGTTAATTATAATAAGTATGTTATATAAATATTAACATTTCGTAACTCATTACTAGTACTTGGCAAGTATCAAAGTATTAGCAAATGAACGAAATGAAATTTTCTTCCATGTTGAGTGTTTTACTTTATCTTCAATGTTTGCAAATATTATTTTAACTTCAAGTTCACGATATATTTGTTTTACAGTATCCGAATGAATATTAATAAATGTTTAACTGAGAAATAACACTGTTGACAGTTATTTTAAACGGCTGCGATTGCTTTTCTCGTTTTTCAATTGGTTTTCAGATACCAGCGCAGTAAAGTTTATTTATATATTTATATATTATATAAGCGATTATTTGGAATTCACATGTGGAAAGGTAATTTCGACGGATAATTATGTCTACGATACGATATCGAGAAATAAGAGCGTATCTGCGTCGAACAGCTTTTATTAGGTACCACGATTTTACCAATAATTTTTGCCCGACCATCGCGCACATATTGACTGTGTACATTTGCCTCTTATGTGTAGTTTGTGTTCGAATTCAGTTTATAATTTGCCTCGTTGCAAAGTCATGCCGCGCAAATAGCAGACGTTGCCGTGTAGCACGTTTGTCTGTGCAATATTATATGTCGCAAGTAGTTCGAGTTCTTCATACTGGCGTAATTAGTTTCCAGGTCGAGTCGCGGGAAGCCTCGAGCGAGTCGGATTCTCGACCTTTATTCGCGAACGCTAAAGAGTCGACCATTTAGAGGTCTAATTGAAAAAAAAGGAAATCAAAAGAAAAAAAAAAAGAACGAAAAGTGAAGACGCTGCGGAAAAGTTGTGAATTACCGTAGCTAACATTGTTTCCCTTAAGACGTTCGATTAAGATAAACACAAAGTTGGCTTCGGTCAGTTATCTGTTCATATCGGACAGCTAAAGAGGGAATGACAGAAAATGCTTTCAACTTGATTGAAAGATAAATCGAACATCAAAGTACGAGTAATGGAAATATACTTTTTATATCGATGACACTAATAATCGTTTACTTTGAAAATTATGTTGAAAATTACCGTGACATTAAAAGTGTTTAAATTAAATGAAAATTATCGTCCCAGTACAGTAAGAATTGTAGTGGAAAACAATAAATTATTTGAAGAACAGAATATTTTACTGCGATGATTATTACCATAACTTTGCTTACAATGAGAAAAAAAGGTAATAGTGAAATTTAAAATTTTTTATATTAATTTTAGGATATCTTCGAATATAGACGGTTGTGTATTTAAATATTTCCGGTGCGTTATTTTGTTTTATCTACGTGAAATATAATTTCATTTGCAGCTTTCGCAGGAGGTTTAAGGGTCGACAACCTTATATTCCAATTTGCAACACCGCGGCAAAAACTTAATTTCGTCTTGTATCTGTCTTCTGGCAGTGCATTTGCGAATAATTAATATCGAAGTGTTAATTACTGCCGGCTGCGTGCGAATGACGAAGCCGAAGCGGAACTTAACCCTACACCATATATAGCCCCGTAAAGTGTTCACGGCATACGCTCGATTGCGCAGTTATAATCGCTAATGTCA
This sequence comes from Leptoteleia sp. ZL-2020, assembly GCA_022817305.1. Classification (NCBI taxonomy): domain Eukaryota; kingdom Metazoa; phylum Arthropoda; class Insecta; order Hymenoptera; family Scelionidae; genus Leptoteleia; species Leptoteleia sp. ZL-2020. The sequence goes on along the minus strand of JABFPN010002759.1, from coordinate 9,629 downwards.
AAACCGATATGTCACAAATGTATCGCGATATTAATTCGTATCGTTCAATCGCTTAGACCTTCCATTTTAATATCGGCCCAATCGCGACATTGGTTTATCAACATTTGCGGCAATTACCCTCAAATGCCCCGACATCAAAATGCAAAGTACTTAAAGGAGCAAGAGATAGAGAGGGAGAGGAGGGGGGAGAGTGCGATAGAGATAGAAGAAGTAACGCAAGGGTGACAAAACCCACTTATATGTCTCCTCAATTCAAATTTGAAACCATTAAAATACGGTCCGCATCGAAATTATCTCGGGTCGACAAATCACACAAAGCTCTTTGCAAATACAATTCCCGAAACGGGACAAAATAATGACGGCCTTCGTTGAATCCGCACAAAGAAACTTAACGAAAGTGAACGAACAATTATCGCTCGCGCGAAATAATGTCGCATAATCTAATTACGTTTTGTAATTTAACGGAGAAAGCGTTCCCTTCATTAATTCGGATGCCGCACACACGATCCCGTCTGGTTTTTTGCAATCAGCCGTTATTTCAGCTCCGAATTGCTCGCATCGCTTTCAGTTTTTTTTCTCTCTTCTTTTACCCACGATGCATCTTATCACGTGGGAAAAAGCGTTCTTCGAGAAATTTGCCGTCACTGTTATTGTTCCGTTGTCGGTTTCGTTGGCGTCTCCCGTCGATCGCGTGGAAGTCACGCGTTGACGATTATCATAAGTTGTGAGTTATTTTTTATGCCGAGGGAATTTTGCTGGTAGTTGTTAATATATTTTTTTTATAACAATACAGTAGTAGCAAGATACCTGGTACCTAGGATGGCCTATTTTCGAATTTTACGTAATTACACGACGAATCTAAACGAATCGTGTCAATATTTAGTCTAGGCAGTCTCTATAATTTGCTTAGAGTAAATAACTGCTTAGTAAGTTACAGGTGTCTTCTTTTTAAAAACGATGTGACCAAGGAATAGAGTTCGTCACCTCGCGGTCACCTGTCGCGCCCTTTACCACCATTCTACACCGCCGCTCAGAAACATACGTCTTAGTTCGCAAATATCCGAGACTGTGAGATACTTTAAGCCACGTCTCTTCTCACGCTGACACTGGAGCTTGACTAATACTTTCCCAGGCGATGGCGTGGAGTGGTGGTAAATTTTGCGACTGGTGACCACAAGGTGACTGGTTCTATTCCTAGATAATAACATTATTTTTCTTAAATTCTTTAAAATATTATATCATTCTATAAATGTAATATAAACACATTATCCTAATATATAGTAGCAGTCACCAAGAAATTTTTCTCAGTGTAGTGAAGTGCACTTGAATCGATGAACCTTACCGGGTTCCACACGGACGACTCTTACTTTTGTTAGAAATTCGGTTTCGTCTTAGATTATATGAAGTGTTATTCCGCGAAAGATGACGGTGTTATTATTGAAAAGCACCGGCTGACTACGCGTAATGGGGATTCTTGTTTTATCGTCGAAATAATGATCTTTACTACGGCACAAAGAACTGTCGTTAAACTAACGAGAAGCTGTTTTAGACTGGCAATAATACGGCGAGCGTTGCAATAAATACAGCCGTCATTATCATTGCTACTGTAACTAGGATTATTGTCTATAAAAATGGTCGCCTAAGTTGCCAGCAAGTTTAAAGTTAATTACTTCTGCGATTCGATTCCCAGCTATCGATGCGCTGGATAAACTTTCATTATACGATCGGTACCGCTTAGAAATGGTATTCAAAGAAGACGTCCGAACTGTCTCGGATTTATCTCCGGGTCCGTGACACGTATGAGTAAGACAAAGCGAGCCGTATACATAGCCGACGTTTGTAAACAAGAACGCAACAATACAAAGTCAGACCGGTTTGGCTCGGATCGTCGCTGGAGAATGATACTGATTAGTTCAGTCTCCTCTACTCTTCTTCTTTATTATAGAAAATAATAATTCCTTTTCAATTTACTCGTTCCAGAACTTTTTCGACTTCTTATTGTTCACCATCCTTCTCTCTCTCATTACAGCTTTCGTATAAATCCACGGAAATGTCTACATTTAGAAAGCATTGTTTGTCTTTCCGAATTTCACTCTTATCAGAGAGATAAAAAGGCCGCGCCAGCGGTGAGGTTTCGCTACAATTATGGTTGCGAAAAAATTCTGCCGGTTATTGTAAAATTAATAGCCTTTTTCAACATCATTCCGAAGCGTAATGTACAAGACTGTAAACAGAACGGCTGCTCCGTTCAAGTATGTCGAGGTCCGATGTCTGCCGGCGGTAAACCCGGCAGAGGTTATGTCGTTCTTGTTTTCTAGTCGCGAATGACGCGACGCATTTTCCCGTCCCTCCCGCGTGTCGCGCAACCTCCTTCTTTTCTTCTGACGGAAGTGTGTCGTTCCAAGAACGCCACGGTAGATGCGAGCCGCGCGTTTCTAATAAAGGAAACGCGCATCATTCGCATTTTCACCTTTACGACTCGACTGTCGATAACCCGTGGGACTCGGCGAAAATTAGCGCGCCTTGCCGGGATCATCTCCGCGAAACAATGGGACGTTTTCAAAATGATCGTGATTCGTCATAAAACGAGCTCGCGAAATCGTGAGAATGAAAATATCCTGCGGCAACGTCGAAGGTTGCTTTAATCAGTCCTTTCGCTGCAAGGGAACTTTGATACGCGAAAGGAAAATTGTTTGTGGTAGTTTCGTTTCATTGATTCTGATTTAAATGTGAAGTCATGTTATGAAACATTACTACTGGGTCTGTCAATAAACGTTTTCGAACATGTTTAGAGATCTTTGAACAGTTCAAACTGTTTGAAAGTTTAGATGTTCCAACAGCTTAGATTTAGTTTGATCACATCTTTAAAATTTATTAAAATAATCGCGTATTTCTTTTATATAACTGCTCATTCGATATCAATTTATATCAAGTTCATATATAATTAATTTTCTCTCCATGCACTCAGAGAAAAATTTAGTGTAGTAATAACTAGATAATTTTTAGTTGGCTTCAATATTAACTTTAATTGAATTATCAAGGATTTTTACTACTTTGTGGATGGGAAATTTTATTATACTAAAATTTTAAATAACTATTATTATTGAACTTTTTATGTTATGATTACGACTATTGACATTTGTGAATTTTGCGACAGCATTATGAAAAGAAAAGAATAAATATTTAAAAAGCCTTTTTCTCAGTGGATAAAAAGAAATATCAAATTTGACGTTAATTATAGTTGGACGTCCGCCTTGCAAGAAGAATAACGGGCTTGAAAAACGGCATCACCGTGAACATTTGCAGAGCTATAATCCTTGATAATAATGATATACAGTAAAGACCAGACGTCAACAACCATTATTGTACTTATTTGAATTGAACTTCCATCGAAGTGGTGATATTTTTCAAACTATAAGCCGTCTTCTTTCTCAGTTAAAACGAGGTTAAGGTAAAATATCAATAGTCTATCAATTTTAGATCACAGTCCGATATTTGAAAAAAGAAATAACTATCGAGGACAATGTATATTAATATAAATAAAAATGTAAATGAAAAAGTTATAAAAGAAAGTAAACTTTTATGAAGTTTTAATATTTCAGTTTTTATCTGTTGATTTCTGTTTGAATTAAAAAAAAAAGTAAAAATTACTACGCAGAGAAAAAAGTTTCGTTCGCAACAAAAGAAACTTTTATATTTAAACAGTTTACATTGAACGGACAGAACGTTACGCTGCAACCAACACGATCAATGTTGATTCAAGAGAAGTCTACTGAATAGGTTCCAATAGGTTGAACCGTGTTGAATAGGTACCAACACTCTGTTGGTAATAGGTTAAAGAATTGTCACAGAAATAAAGTTATATAAGAGTTACATAATAATACGTTTTTGCAATTTTTTTTTCTTACTTCGCATACAATTTTTAATGATATCGTGCTCTGAAATGGCATTCAACTTTCATTTATATGAGCAGCATTCAAAAATATATTTGAACTTTGACATTATAATTATAATTATGATACTGCCGTTTTAACGTAAAATCTTCTTCAGTTTATCTAACATTTCATAGGGGCATAACCGCTGAAGTAGCTTCTCTTGGCGCCCCCCTCCCCGCACTTTCTCTGCGACCATACTTGCAATCTTAGACGCGACACGACAACAGAAAGGACACTCTCAACTCCATATAAGTGAATCGCGCGACATTAACGGAATCGTCGACGAGTCGACAGAAAAATGCTGACCCGGTACAGTTATTGCCGCTTCCGCAAAAGGATTATTTCTATTTAACAAACGTCGGCAGATTTCCTTCAATGCAGCCGGAGCATCCGCGTCAACTTTTTGTCGGCGACTTTCTTCGACGCGTCCTCCTCGTGATTTCTAATTGGGCCTTTTCTAATACCCAGAAACGTGTAATTAAAGTCCACGCCTAAGCGCTGCTCATGACAACCGACACCGCGATATCAGATTCTATTTTATATCTCACTCAACACGTATCGATTTCTGTGAAAGCTGCAAAATTCATTCGGAATCCGCGCAACTTCCGGGTTTCTTTTATTTTAAAAAAACTCTCCCAATTTTACTTCAAGGTTTTTCTTGACATATTCGACATGCAATTTTAATTGCAATTTTCTACGTAATAAAAAGTTGTTTAATAATTGTTTCGTATGTTGACTTGAAAAAGAAAATGATTATTATAATGGTACATCTATTTTCTAAATGAAATCTCTAATATAACAAATTTATTTCTTTGTTGAATAAACTATTAGAAATGATATATCAAAAACTATGTTTTGTTTCTACGTTATTATGAGGTATAGGCAGGAAATATTTTTATAATACGGCACAGTGGAATTTCTTGTATAAATAACCATAGTACTTTAATTGCATACTTATTTACTACACGCAAACAAATTACAAAAAAAAAATATACCATACTGTACAACAAAGTTGACATAAGACATGTCGATATGAAACTATAATAAATTAATAGTCCAAAAAGTATGAGATTTATAAAATTTATTACTGTCCATTGTAGAAAAAAATTATTGGACATTCACTAAAATCTTGGATGCTTGTCATGTAACAATGATTCGCGAAATAACTTTACGTCAGTGTTGTACTATACAAAGTATAGTAACTTTTCTTGTAACATTTTTCTGCCCGAATAAACTGCATGTAGAAACGTGACGAAACACAAATCGCTGTTAAAAAATGATTTGTCCCCTCGCCCGTATCGTGTACACGATATGACCTTTCACTAATTATCTAAGTCTAAGGTATAATTTAGCAGATTTTTAAAAAAAAGGCATACAATACTCCAAAGCAATTACTCTATGACCTTGCTGCGAAAATATTCCAACGAGTCTTGGTATATTTTTCGTTTTTTTTCTCTCTCTCTCTCAAATCCTTATTGCACCGCATAGTGGTTTATCACTGTACGCTTAGCCTGATGTAAAATGCAAATAAAGCGTAAAACGAAAGGGTTAAAAATGCGCGGCGATTTATTGTCATTCATCACGGCAAAGCCAAAATAATTTGGTATTACCAGTGGCAACCTACGGCCATAAACATAAACATAAGCGCGATAGTAGTAATAGCAGCCTCGCCGGGGCGTCCCAACCGATAAATTCATTAGTTTTCATATTCCGGCGAACTTTTCCGCGAGATTGAAGCGGATTTCAATCTCGCGAGTGTACAAGAAACTCGGCGAGCGGGAAAAATCATCGGCGTGTTCTATTACTGTTAGCGGCTAGCGACTAGCGAGCAGCGACAATGTGTGGCCGTGAATGCATTCATTCCGTGCCGGAGAGCGTCGGCTACGTATATACGTACGCTCGTATGTTGATATGCGACCGAGATTAAGTACTAAGAAACAGCGAGGCATAGACACGACCGGCAGCCAGTCTCGACTATCATCGTGCATTACGGCCATACCGGGTGTCCCATAATTATGTAGCACGCTAATGGATGGCTGAGCGTGCGAACGTGCATACATCGAACGCTATAAGTGAACATGTACACTCCGGAAGACGAACCCAATTGGATTATATGATACGACGCGACGCTTACAAGATACTGCGTTTGCGAGCAAAAAATTCAAGCGCGCTGATAAAAAAAAAAAAAAAAGAGGGAGAAGAGGAGAAGAAAAATTCAATTACCCTCGGGGATAAGTTTTGTCATGCAAATTTTAATGTCGCCGTGAAATGTGGAGAAAGGTGCGCTGAATTATGACAATGCAATGCGTCGAGAATAACGCGGCGGTGAAAATTAGTAGACGCGGCGGTAACCCACCGATACCCTTTACTAATTGATAAATTTCCACGTGTTACGTATCAACGTATAGTAAATTTTCCGCGCGAGGAGAAATGAATGGCGTAAACTACCGGTGTACCAACGGAACAAAGAACATCTTGGCGTATTGAACTTCTGATAAATTTTTAATCAGAAGAATTAATATATATAATCATATTTTAGATATAGTTTATTCAATGAAATCCATGTAAATCAACTTGTAGATTATTAAATGATACAACAATTATTGATTTTACACGAAGAAAAAGATTAATAAAAATTACTGACATTGTTAGTAAACTGGTCATATACTTGCAAGAATTGGAAAATTACTATCCTAAGTTAGTATAACGTGTCAATTTGTTAATAAAAATAATAAAGAGGCTAATACTTTTTACTAACTTGGGATAGTAATTTTTCAACTTCTTCAAGTGTATGACCAGTTTACTGTCAATGTCAGTAATTTTTATTAATCTTTTCTCTCTGTGTAATGTAAATCTTAAGTATTTATATTCGCAGTATTGTAATTTAAATTAGGAATGACAATTCACTTGAAGAAAACTTTTTTTGTTGTTGAATTCGTGGCATTCATTCTTTATATTATAGTGTTTTAAAGGTTTGGTTGAATTGTTTTAGGTATTTATGTACCACGCACTGTTTACAGTTTGATTGTCATTTCTATGCCAGCGTGATTTATTAGCTTATATTTATACAAATGCAATTTAATGGGTTTTTAGATGATAGCAAGGTTAAATTAAATTCAGAGCGGTCAGTACGTAGATTGATTACCACAATGAGAATAACATAGGTCACGTGCAATTTCCATTTTTGCTTATAATTATTAATTTTTCACCAAGGGAAAATAGCTTTGATATAAAAGGCCTTTGATGATCACAATTAACACATTTAACGTTAACATATTTAACAAAGTGCTTTTCTTTTCAGGGGCTTATTTTCTGACAACTTAATAGGACATTCAACTTCTCGTTGGCACCGAGAGTTAAAATAACTTAAATATTATATAAGTTTGTTATGAAAGTATGATTACTGTCTAGTCATTGGTTGTGAGAATGATGAAAGTCAATTTTTTTTACCCTAAGTTTCAATGAGATAAAAGTGGGAATTTATAGTTGAACAAACGTTTCCTTTACTTTGCTGTTCAGTTTAAATTTCCAGTATTTTTTTTTAACGAATACAAATATTAACTTATTCTTCCTGAAGACTGCTAATATATTAATTTAGTGCACTTTGAATAATATTTCTAAATAATGTCAAACTTTTAATAAAAAATAATTCAAATGATAATTAAACGACGAACTTCGGTGATTGCATTATTCCATTAAAATTTCTCCGAATATTTTAATTAAACGAATCCCGCGAACTTCGTTATTTTTAATTAAATATCCTATCAATTTCGAAAACGACATTCACCAACGTCTAGAAAAAGGTGTTACTTTTCTGCCGGCATTCAATAAACAGTTGTTTTGAATATTCTTCTTTTTTCAAGTCGGTTACATTTCGCATTGAATTTCTGTGTTTTGCACGATAGAAATTCGCACTCCGCTTGAATGTTTAAAGAATTCTCATTTTAATAATGCAAAATGAACGCACGTACCGGCGCATAGTTTAATGGTACATTTGCACGAAGCAGAGAATTTTGTTTCAACTAATAAATGAAGTAAAAGTTTGAAATAAAAGTTGCGAATTTTCAACTTGCATCTTGATTGTTCGCTAATTTCATACGCTGCAAAACTTTTAGTTTTATCATTCTTATTTGGAAAATTAAATTACACTCTTTTCATCAATCTGAACTTTATAAATCGAGAAAGAAGCGTGCTTTTATTCGCGTTTTCATGCCCCGTATTTGTTGGGAATTTATAATTAATGACATCGCGATCGGATAGTTGGCGAAAAATTAACTACAACGCAAGTTCCGAATTACATTATTCGTGCGTAAAAATGTTACTTAGTTAAAAGTTAGCGAAATGAAATTGTGGCGGAGTTATGTTTGGCGCGACGATAGTTCGCGTAGTTACAAATCTGGAATATCTCGTTACGTTACAATTGAATGTCTTAATTTGATTTGCTCCGCACGTACACAGCTGTTTACGGGAAATCTCATTGAAAAATCCGATTGACGTCAATTTTTTCGTGATTTCATTACAAGTTTCCAGATGAAATATCGAATTCCTTTTATTCGAAACAAAATCAACAAATCCCCGAATAAATTTCCTGAATATTATTGAAGTTTTATCGTTTTCAACTTATCTTAAAACTTTACGTAACATTTATACAAATTTAATTAATCATTTTATAGAAATTTGTTTATTGTTCTTATGGTTAGAAACAAATGAATTCGATTCAAGCAAGAAAATGCGTGATTTTAGGTGATATAAGAGGAATAAAAAAAATTCTGTTTGTTGCGAGGTTTAAGCGATATATTTGAGTGAAATAAGTCATGAAAATAGCAATCTGAAACAAGAGTACGTTATTTCGAATAAAACACGATTACCAGCCATATTGAATACGCAGGTAAATTTGCGTGGCATGTTTTGGATTACTTTCAATGACGCGATTCGGAATACCTTTAGCAACGAGAGAAATCGTATAATAATAATAATAGGTACGTAAATATAAAACGGTATTTCAAACAGACATCAGGGAAATATCTTTATTTCGATTAAAACGCGAAGCCTTAAAGAAGATATATTATGTACAATAATACGTTTGCAAGAGTAGAAAATGTTTTTGTTTAAATTGTAACGAAAAAAGCTTTATGAAAAATTACAAATTAAATTGATAATAATATCTTAAAAAAATTATTTATATTAAAGAGAAAATTATTTATAATTTTTATTTCTCATTTCTAATGAAAAAGTATCGTTTAGTTTAAAAATAACTCGTTCTTTTTTTGGGATTATTTGAGTTTTAGAAATCTATTAGAATCATTAATTACAGAAACGAGATACAAAAAATTGTAAAAAATGGAGAACTATCGAAAAAAGTTAATTTTTTTTTAAACTTGTAATCCTAAAATAAATTTAAATCTACTTAACACGATTTATTTTAAGAATTTAAGTTGACGAATGAAATTCGTCAACATCAAGGAAGGTTGCTCTCAATTAAAAATAAATTTTTTTATAATTAGCATTGCATTTAAAATTTTCATTGGAAAAAAAATAATTTAAATGTTTACCCTAATTTCTAAACAAATACACTGAGAGAAATTTTCGGTTATCCTAACTATAAAAATAAAGTTGGTTTTAGAGTCAACTAAGTGCAGTTCACTTCGTGCAATAAATATGTAAAGTTGAGTCAACTATGCAGCAGAATTGAGA
>JABFPN010002758.1:0-20782 GCA_022817305.1 Leptoteleia sp. ZL-2020 | reverse complement strand
ATATTGAACATTACATATATTTTTGTGAATAAAATTATACTCCCGTGTCCATAGAATAGCGCTCTGGTCCGTAGATAATAAAATATAAATTAATTAAATTTTTATTACAAAAGACACTAACTCCGTGGCAGCAGACGTGATACATCACCTTAAGGTGAAACATCAGTCGTTTATCACTAGATTAGTGCATTTTTATTTATTTTCACAGAATAATTTACTTATTAAAATTTCTCGACTATAAGCAATTTTCAGAAAATATTGTTGATGTTTCATTTCTCTCTTTCAAGTTATCATTAAATGAAAAAGAAAAGAGACGAATTCTCACAAAATATTATAATGTCATTTTCCGAATACGCCATTGGCTATCGAGGTACGGCGTTGAAACTAACAATGAAGGTTTGACGTACGCATTAGTGGGACGAAACAAAGGAAAGAGCGAATGAAATATAAGGGGAAAAGGGAGAAGGAATGCCTAGCTTATGGAGTGAGCTGTGTTTTCGGCGCGCGCGCCTCGCTAGTTAGACGAATCATCTCGCAGCCAGTCTCGGCGGTGCGCCAATCTTTTCGCAAGCCGGACGGCGCGAGCAGAACACGTCGTTGACGCGTGTCGTAGTTTCGTTTGGCGATCGGCTCTTGCGGTTTCGATCGAGCGGAAGACCGCCGCTGTGCGCGGTTCTATTCCCCAGTTGAAAGTAGCGAGTCATCGTTCACTGATCCAAGATGGCAGAAGCCCAGGACGGCCCGAAGAAAATCACCGTCAACGTGAAAACGGCTAAGGAAAAACAAAGCTTTGAAATCCAAGAGGACGCGACGATCAAGGACGTGAGTATTTTTTCATTTGTCGTCTCGCTTTATGGCCCCCTTTTCGCCGACAATTTTCAAGTTCGTCATGGTGCAACGTATTTGATTATTTTTTACGAGGGGCGGGGAGCGGAATTGTCGTTTTAAGTAAATTCCGCTCCCTGCGGATGTGTGTGTGCGTGATTATATATGAGTACATATAAGGTTATATAGATGTATAGGTGTTCGTATATAGACGGCATTATTTTGTATTTGATTTGCGTTCGAAGTAGGTGCCGTTTGCTGGTGACATCACGACGGTTTGTTGTTCTTCCGCGTGACGTAGAATGTTCTTGAATGAATATGATTAAGCCTTTTTTGTGAAATTTTCAAGTAATATTGTACGAAAGTTTTTTGAAACGAATCAGTCGAGGAGATTACAATCGGAATTTTTGGATATTTTCCATTTGAAAAGTAATTAGTAAGTGTGTGTATATGGCGAAATATTTCCGAAAATGTTCGTAAAAACATGAAAGATTGCCAAAGCTCTGAGCTCACGGAAGCATTATTTTTGTAATTTATAATTCAGTCAATTGTAATTCCTACTAAAATTAATTGAGCCAATAATGAGCATTTATGTATTACGTTATGTCCGTGCATTGACATTTTAATGATTATTAGGAACTAAATTTATTATTTTAGAGTGATTTTTTTTTAATCTTATCTTTTAGATCTACTGAATTTGTCTTTTATCTTTATAATACTTTTATTTAAAATAAATACGTATTTTAAACATTGAATTTTTATCCACTTTAAACTCAGTATTTAAATAATTAAATGAAATATATAAAAAGTTTTAGAGATAAGAGAAAGTACGTTGCTTGTAGTTATTTAAATATTTAATTGAGTACTTTAAGTGACTTTGTTTGTATATTCGATGGTTTCATTTTTTTCATTTAATATAAAATTATTAATATGAATAATTGCAATTTGTTTAAAAAGGGAAAATTTTGTTTATCGTAAAGTTTTTGCGTATTATATTTTATATTATGAACATAAAGAAACTAACATTTTTTATTATCTATAAATTCTTTCGTGTACTATAGTTAAATTACTTTATACATTGTTTTTGTTAGTTTTTAATAATAAATCTTATCTATTTAACTTTTTAGATATATATAACTTAAATTGTTGAAATTAAATAGACATTTTTAATGTGTTCTTAATATTGTCACATCATTATGTAAAATCATTATGAATTTTCACATCATTATGGGAAATCATTATGTAAACATTTAAAATAATTAATTTGTCATTAAAATTTCTAACTTAAATAAATGCTGTTGAGAACTTATATATCAAAATTTTAAAAAAAGTTTATTTAATTTATTTCTTTTTATGAACTTTTGGAAATATTACAGAAGTGATTGTAACATTCTTGCAGTATTTTTTGCTATATTCAATCTGAAAAGTTTTCATATTAAAGAAATTTTTGAACATTCTAATTTATAGGAATGATTTGTCTTTTATAATTAATAATTATAAAAACAAAGGTTTACTTATAAATAAAACAACACTTATACACTTGACTTCCATACATTTGCTTTTCTTGAGACCGGAAACTTCCACACATTTACTTTTCCGGTGCAGAAGGTCACTGTGCAACTACAATATGTGATTTCATTGTTTTAAATTTTATTAATATTTGGCGGGTTTTGTGCTGTTCTCTCATTGGTCAGATTTCAGCAAATGTGTGGAATTCAAGTGTAATTAGTAATAGAGAAATTTAAGGACAAATTTACTCATTATAATTATTGTTATTATCACTGGTATATGTTAAGCTTATTATTATAATGTATAAGTATCGAGATTAATATTGGTTTGTTAACATGTGTGAAATGATTGCATAAATAATATAATAAATATATATATATATATATTTTCTTCTGAAAACTTCTGAACACTGAATGTAAAATATCCATATAGACTACAATGCATTATTCAGATCAAGAAAGTAATATAACTGCTTACTTTTGATAATTTGAATAACTATAAGATTATTATCAATATTATATCAATATAGGAATATTATAGGATAAATATTGAATAATTATAGGAATGCAATTTATAAGGGAGTTAAGAGTAAACTCAAATCTCAATATTTTCAATGTCTGATTGTGGATGGCAGATATTATTTATATAATAAATTTTTTTGTTAAATTCATAAGTTCAGAATATTCACAATAAAATTTGTTCTGGGCACTACTAAGGTTACCTTATTAATCGCTAAAAAAATAAATAATGAAAGATTACCCACGCATTAGATTTATAGAAATAGATTTTTGGAAACCTTAAACACCTATGATCTGGATTTGAAAGTAATTTAGAAAATCTGTTTATGAACTGACTAGAAAAGGAATGTGTTCTATTCTTATTTAGCAGGAAGAAAGATGGCCAATTTCAGAGGAAGAAAGGAAATTGTTATTTTTCTTCCAAAAAGAAAAGATAGTGATGTATGAGGGAGGAAAGACAATTTTCTTTCCAGATTTGGAATTGGGCACTTTCATTTGGAAGAGAGGATTGTAATTTTTATGCACTGGAGTTTGAATTTCAATATTACAGGAGAAAATGGATCTTTTTATGGTTTTGGCAACTTTCCACTTTTGGCTTTGCCCTTTGTTTATTTTCTTTTCTTTATTTTTTAAATATAATTTAAGTGTTTGAATTCACCTGCTAAATCATGAAAATTGAATATGTATAAATATAATTGAAACTTACTTATAATATAAATCACTATTTTAACGTGAGATATTTTATGAAAGTATTGTTTGAAAATAAACAAATTTATTTATTTCTTATCGTTAACATAAATTATTATAAAATACATTTTTTGTGTTTAATTATAGTTTAAAAATGCAGTATCAAAGAAATTCGGTGCTCAGTCAGAACAATTGTGTCTTATTTTTGCTGGAAAAATTATGAAGGATCATGAGACATTAGCAACACATAATGTTAAAGATGGACTGACAGTGCACCTTGTTATAAAAGCACCGCAAGCTGCAGGTACTCAAAATAATCAGGAATCCCAACAGTCGTCAACTACAACATCATCCCCTTCAATAGGTAATGATTCAACTGTTTAACAATATTCATTAAGATTTTTTACAATAAATGTTTAAATGTTTTAGAAAAAAATTAAAAATCTATAATTTTCGAAAAAATCACGATAATTGTTACTATGTTTAAATATTTGAAATGAATATTTTCTTTTTAGATATAGGTTCAACACCGTTCGGATTAGATGGTTTTGGAGGTTTGAGAATTTTGGGGTTGGAGAATATGGGCATGGGTTCAGGCAACTTTGCAGAATTACAGCAACGTATGCAAAGAGAATTACTTTCAAATCCAGAAGCTATGAGACAGGTCTTGGATAATCCATTAGTACAAAGTTTGATGAATGACCCTGAGAACGTGCGAACATTAATAACATCAAATCCACAAATGCAACAACTCATGCAACGTAATCCAGAAATTAGTCACATGCTGAACAGTCCAGAGATACTCAGGTTTGGTTGGCTTTTACAATACAAAAAAATAAAAAAATTATTTAGTCTTGTACATATAAAGTACATATGCTCAGACAGTACTGTTTTTTCCATGTAGTTTTTCAGTTAGCCACTTTCAGGAGTTACACTCGACATTCAAAATAATGACAGAATTTGATAAAATTTTTCAAAATTGTTCAAAACTGATGCCATGTTTTACACTACTATCTGAATAAATTAAACGGTATAAAATAAATAAGTTTTACTGGATTACAATTGATAATTTATTTCATTATTTAATTTAAAGAATATTTGTATACAAAAATTGCAGATTAATTGTGTTATTATGGAATTAAAAGCATTTTTTTATAAGTTGTAAACCTGACATAAGATACATTGCGAGCATAGAAGCTTGTCTCTTACCCCGCGTCACTCGAGTGTAACTTCTTAATGTTAGAAAATGGTATACTTTTTTCTCACTTTTGATGAAAAACATTGTGTACAATGAGTGAGAAGTTAACAGTATAAATCATAGACTGAACTTCACTCTTGTTCAACAATCTTTAATTTTCCACACCCATTGCACAATATTCTATTATAAACTTGAGAACAATGAATCGTGATTTCTCTTTATCTTTTTTTCAAGTGCAATTGATGCATTAACAAATAATAGTTAATTCACGATTCATTTAGTTCACAACTGCAATCATAAATTTTATCAAAACATTTATATTAGGTAGAAAGTGAGAAGTATAGTTTTGGTAGCAAATTATTATTTTCTTAAATAAGTTCGCTTGAGTATTAAATATACTGAGATACACTGGACTTCCACGCATTAGCTTTTCCAGCGCAGAAGGTAACTGCGCAACTGCCATATGCGATTTTATTGTTTTAAATCTAATTCAAATTTGGCGGGTTTTGTGCTTTTCTCACATAGGTCAGATTTCAGCAAATATCTGGAAGAGAAAATACACTCGACGCTCCCATTTTCCACGTGTTTGAGACCGGAAACGCTCCCATTTTCGTTATGGTGCAATTGCGCACGTGTTTAGCGCATGTAT
The DNA here is from genome assembly GCA_022817305.1 of Leptoteleia sp. ZL-2020. NCBI lineage: Eukaryota > Metazoa > Arthropoda > Insecta > Hymenoptera > Scelionidae > Leptoteleia > Leptoteleia sp. ZL-2020. Next base: position 15,396 of record JABFPN010002758.1, on the reverse strand, counting down.
ATTTTCATTGGTTACTTCTATTCGGTTGTAACCTGCCTTAAAATGTATACAATTATTAATGAATTAAGCAAGTTTAAATTTCCCGCCAGCGATATTCAGTTATTATTGGTCAAACAGCGAACCGGATATAGCGTTTCAATAACGAAACAAATGGAACATTTCTGCTGAAAATGGGGAAGAAATTTTTCTGAAAATGGGAATGTGGAAACTGGGAGCGTCGAGTGTAAGTGAAAGGCAAATTTATGGAAGTCAAGTGTATTTATTTTTATATCAAAGTTAAATTTTTTAATAAATTTTACAAGCTCAATTTAGTGGCATTTTTATTTAAAACAAAATAATATACAATTTTTAGGCAAACAATGGAACTGGCAAGAAATCCATCAATGTTGCAAGAACTAATGCGTTCTCATGATCGTGCTCTTTCTAATTTGGAAAGCATCCCTGGAGGTTTCAGTGCATTGCGACGAATGTACAGAGACATTCAGGAACCAATGCTAGCAGCGGCGGCAAATGATAGAAATCCGTTTGCCACTTTCATTGAAAGCAACTTGCAAGAGGATGCACAAAATCCTCAGCAAGGTCAAGAAAATCGAAATCCGCTTCCAAATCCATGGAGTAGTTCAAATCCAAATCCAGCAACGGGAAACACAGGATCTGAGCCGGCAGAAAGTACTGGCGGCACTGGAGGTGGCGGAACGGGAGGTGTATTTGAATCTTCTTCGATGCAAAATATTATGAGTCAGATGATGGAAAATTCAACTCTGCTGCGAAATATGTTAAACGCTCCTTATACACGTTCCGCGCTTGAAGCCATGGCTGCTGATCCAGCTCTGGCTAGTCAAGTTATTAATGCTAATCCTTTCTTGAGATCCAATCCCCAAATGCAGGAGCAAATGCGAGCAATGATGCCTGCTCTTATAAATCAGATGCAAAATCCACAAATTCAAAATATTGTTACAAATCCTGATGCCTTGGCAGCTATCATGCAGATCCAACAAGGAATGGAGCAGTTAAGGACAGTAGCTCCCGAACTTGTGGAAAAGTAAGAATTTCAGATTATACTAGAAGCAATATTTTTACTTTCAAATAATATACAATTTATACGTTTAAGCGTACAATACTGAAATATAATATAAGAGAAATAATTTACTGCATTGTAGTATATATAAAATTAGTTAATGTTTACGCTTTTCAAACGGAAAGGGTTATAATGATTTTAATTCTATTTTATTATAAAAGGAAGGTTCTTATTGTTATAAATGACACATTAAAAATAATATTACAACCGTTACATTGTTTGTTCTCTGTTTTATATTACTTTAGTTTGGGATTGACCGTTCCAAGAACTATGCCTACTGCATCTGCCACAGGAAACACGACATCTACTACAACACCAGCAACAACTACAAATAATACAAGTGCAACTACTACCACCCAATCCACAGATACAAATAGCAGCAACAGCGCTAATCAGCAGGATGCCTTTTCACAGTTTATGGCACGAATGGTTTGTATTTATTTTTTTAATCAAACATTTTTATAATGCTATTGTATAAAATATAAAACTATATTATATAATAAATATATTAAAATATATACATGACGATATATAGATTTTTTATACGTTTACTATTTAAATATGTAAAAGAACACTAATATTTTTTATTGAATTAGGTTTCAGCAATGGCACTAAATCAAGGAGGAGGTGGTGGAGGAGGAGGAGGAGGCGAAGATAGTCGATCATTACCTCCCCCTGAAGAACGGTATAGAGCACAGCTGGAACAGTTAACGGCCATGGGTTTTCTTAATAGAGATGCAAATTTACAAGGTATTCATTACATTTGTTCTTTTTATTCCCGTTAAAAATAATTTAAATTCCATTTTTAAATGGAATATTATACGATTTACTTTCTTAATTGAAAGTAAGAATAAATTAAATAAGTTGGCTGTTAAATACCAATAAAAATATAAAATTTCTTTTACAATTAATGAATTATGCTTGTTTTTCAGCTTTAATAGCAACATTTGGTGACATTAATGCAGCAGTCGAAAGATTACTGTCGAATGGACAGGTGTCCATGAGCTAACCACCAATCGGCAATTTGATTATTCCATTAAAAAAATAACGCTGTTGTAAGTCCTAAAAAATCCGATGCACACACATCTTCGAATAACAGTGACCGTCAAATAATTGAAATTGAGCTAACATCCCCCAATTCTTGGCAAACATGTATACACTTAGCATTTTCCTTTTAATTTAAAAATTTTCAAGGATAAGCGAAAAGGAAGGAGAGAGAAATAAAAGAAAGCAAACATATTTTTCACCATAGTTTTTTCGTAACTAATCTGTCTGCATATAATAATAATAATAGTATTTATTATTATTATTATGTCAACGTCACTATTGTCATTAATATTATTATTTGATATGCTGTAAGAATGTGTCAATGTATTACCAAACCGATTGCGCTCGAAGTTCACATGGTGTGAAGCGATACCGGTATGGTACTGATATATATCTGTTGTGTTTGTACGACAGTGATTCGCGTCGAAAAAAATATTAGATAGTAAGGTAAAGTTTGTAATTTATGTGGTGGCGCCATATAAGCTTCGAGTACGTTTAGTAAGGAAATTTATAAAAATGAAGAAACTCTTCTGGACAAAATAGTTACTTTTCTTCACGGAGTATTTTCAATTAAATATTGTGTGCGAATTGCTTTGAATAATTTTTCTTCTTTAATTGAAGACAACTTTTGTGCACTTCAATTTTTAATATTTCCGATTGCTCCTAAAAAAATTGAGCGTTAATTTTATTACCACAAATATTGCGCGTTAAAAGTTAAACAATTTTTTTCTCACCAAAAAGTAATTTAGTTTACGAAAACATTGCTATTTGTTTTAGGTATTTGGAGAATTTAATTAATTATATTGCGAAATATTCTATAGCATAATTATTAATAATAATGAATTATATAGCAGAACGAATTTTGTAGTGCAATCGTTTGGAGTGAAGTTCTATTGCGTTTTATTATTTCCACTTCATAGTCAAACTTGGAAGGATTTAATGTAGTAATCTCTTAAAAATACAAATTTAGAATAAGATTTTTAACTAGTGATGAAGTTTATAAACGACAGCCAATTGCAAGAGCTATTACTACTCATTGACGAATTGAATTAGTATGTTTAGACTCACGATTTAATATGTAATATCTTGTAGAATTTGGTTTGGACTGATCTTTTGCATTGAAAGGACAAAGCAAATACTAAAATTATGTATTGACGATTATAGTACATTCCATTTCGATGCCTGATTCGTGTGTAAAATATAAATATTGTTATGCTTTTCGTAAATAATAATTCATTATAGTAATAATTATGTATTTTTTTTAATGTTTGAATTACATAATTGATTAGTTGTACATATAATTGAGGAGTACTGTTATTATTGCCATTTTGCTTTCATTAAAAACTAATCCACGATGGTAAAAAAAATCAGAGCAGTTGCGGTAAGTTTCAAATTTCAGATTATTTTTCTTTCCTTTACTATTTTATTGTATATAATTAAATACATTTCTTTTATTTTTCTTTCATTTAAGTCTTTTCAACAAAATATTTGTGTACTTTGCAAAATCCTTTAGTTAAGATGTATAAAAAGTGTTTATAATAACAATTTCACTAAAAATTATTTTCATATATGCAAAAGTTGGCATTGATGCTGAATAAACATTAAAAGAGATTACTTTTTTTGTACTATCAATAAAAAATATTGTTATTAGTTTTCAAAAATAAAGCTTTTACTACACATTTGCTGTAATGGCGTCCCTGTAACTCAGGAATTAACTGTTATCAATGTTAGTAGCAATGTTTATCAATAGATACGAATTTGATGACGTCGTCTTCAATATTTTAAGTTAATGTCAGAAATCATGTTATATAAAAGTGTAGCTCAAAGCTAAATGTGGAATTGATGCAAATTAAATATAATAAAATTAAGTTTCTTCGGGATATTTAATTATCATTCCTTGAATTTTTGTCGATTCATATATGGAAATTATTTAATTATTTTGTCATTCATAATATCGGGAACTGTTGGGATAGGTGCACAATATAAATATATATATTACTAACAATATAAATATATATATATATTACTAAATATTAAGAATTTTAGAGCGATGATTCAGCAATTAAATTTTCTATATAAATAAAAATTTCTCGATTGTATCATAGAAAATTATAGATTTTGAATTGTAATTAATATTAACATTTTAATTTTAACTTTAATAGCTCTTAAATAATAGTAAAAATAATAAAATTATACATGACAATTTTCATTTTTATTACAATCCCTAGGTGAAATTTAATGCAATATCAACTTATGATATTAAATATTTCAGATAATTTATAATCAAATATTTTACAAACGCTTTATTTTCAAAAGGAATTTAATTTTAAATACACTACTTTATTAGCACGATTGCCATTGTTTTCTTGGCGCGCGCAAGCTTACCGTCGAATTATTATTTTTCAGTCTATTCGAATCTGCGGTTGAAGTATATTGTTGCATTTGTACATTTTTATTATGTAATAGAATATAATTAATTGTGATAAGCAGCACGGATGAAATAAAATTGTGAAAAAATGGTAAATAAAGATTAAATTTTCATTTATAAGATGCGATATAAGTATAATAGCATAACATAACCTCACATCGAGTCCCTTTAAATGTTATTTTAATTAATTATTTACAATGTACTGATTTTTAACTGAAAATAATTCGCGTTTTACTAGTAAGGTAAAATGTAATGTAAATATTTGTTATAGTTAATAATTAATTTATGAAACAAAAATTTATGTTCGGTATAAAATTTGAAATGTGCGTCGTTACCGCACTAATTTATTATTGGTCAACAAATAATCCCATGTTTCTCGTCAGTTGAAAACCGTCTCAGGAGCGCGTAACGCACGTATAAAATTCGTGACAACTTTTCCACCTACAAAAGTTGTAGCAAAACAAAAGTTTTGAAAACCGAAAGTCGTGATAAAGTAAAGTAAATTTAAATTCATTGATAGCTTTATTTTCATTAATTACCTAACTTCGCTATCAAGTGTTTTGTTATCAATGGAATTGTTAAACTGTTTTTAACATCATGGCTAATTAAGGACAGATTAGATAATGAATTGAGGTAGGATAAAAGGACATATAATATTTTCTAACTTATCATTTTACGTCCGAAATTTTTTAAGACAAGTGTCAAATGCAAGATGGAATGCAAAGTTGTATTTTAAGTGTGTGCAATCTGGTTTATTGCCTCTACACTTAAATAATAATTATAAACATATAAATCAAAATAAAATAAAATTCAATAATAACGTATATAAGATGTAAATATTAGATAGCGTTTCGAAAATGTGTTGTAATATGCTATCTAAATATCATCTCAGTAGTAAGAAAGATGAAATTTCGCTCATCTTCTCTTTCTACCAAGAAAATTTGATATTTTCTTGAAATTCAAATTTGTAGAGGCAATAAACCAGATTGCACACACTTAAAATACAACTTTGCATTCCATCTTGCATTTGACACTTGTCTTAAAAAATTTCGGACGTAAAATGATAAGTTAGAAATTACAAATATTAAGTGTCGTATAAAATTTGTTAATATGACATATAATATTTTTGAATAGTTTTGAACGGTAATAATAAAGATCGATTTCTCAGAATTGTTGATGCCATTAATTGTATGAAATATTTTTAATACACTTTTAACATATTTTGAATATGCTAAAAATATATTCTATTATCCAAGTCAGAAATTATGTGTACACTTATTTCTTTTGGAAAAGAATGCTAAAAAATGTTGAAAAATGCTCAGACTCGCTGAAAACTGCTAAAATTGGAGATTTCCAGCATTTTTGTTTGGTTTCTTAAAAATGTCTTTTATAACAGTAAATGAAGCTGCATAATATATTATACTTGTATTTATTACTAAGTACTATCGCTATGATTGGCGAATAATCAGTGTACGTCCCTGTTGAAATGACGTATAGAACATATAACGACATATTAAAACACAAAAACTTAAACGGATTAAATTTAAAAGACATATTAAACAGATTGCGACGTATCAGTTTGTTTACGTTTTCATACGTTATTGTATGTTTTAATAGGATTAGTAAATTAATAATACAAATGCAAGTAATGATAATAATGTGTAGTTAAGTAATCATAATAATGTTATAAAATTTTTCAACATTGTTTACCACAAAGGTATTTTGTTAAAAATCATAACAATCCATAAGAGGAATTACTTGTATAAAAAATTTCTTATTGATAATTCCATAAAGAATTTTCTTTTATGTCCTATTATGAATGTTTAGTTAGAATGATTAGAAAGTCTTTTTATGGGTTTAATACTTTTTTTTATTAGAAAAATATACTACAAATATTTATGTTTATAATATATATTTTACTTGATAAAAAAAAATATCGGATGTTAAATTAAGCAAGTCATAGATATAATTAAGTGTCGTTAAAAATTTATGATAAAATACTTTTGTTGTCGGAAATAGGAGTATTGTCCAATGCATTTTGGAAATATTTTCATATATTCTTTACAATTAGTGGTTACAGTGTCTTCGTGCATCAATACCATGTGTTGAAATTCCACAATGAAGCAGTGACGGAGTAACGCAGTGATGCAGCTATGATTTAACATTGGTGAGTGAATGTTAAAGTATTATATTAATAATATCACGAAAAGATATGCACTAATATGATTTTAACAATAATTTTCGGCAACTATAACGTAACTTTATTAATTTATTTTAAATAAGAAAAATTGTCGATATTTAAAGTATGGATATTAAAATATCTTACAAGAATGTCCAGTGTCCCACAAAAACATATCATTAGGATATCTCTGGATATTTCGGATATTGCGATATACTGATAATATTATTCTGATATTATAAAGGCAAACGTTACGATATCTGGAAAGGACTTCAGGTATTACTAGGGTAAATATAAAAGTGTCTAAAGCCTTGGCCATTCTCGCCTTACTGATAAGTTCAAGGATGGTCAAGAAATGAAATACCTTTCCTACATATAATTTATATCATTATTTTCAAAATAATACCTCTTGTCGTGGCGACTCAGTCATCCACAAATTATGTATTCAGCCTTAAATGACATACATAATTTAAGTTCGTACTGTACTATCCAAGTACATTGCTATAAGACTAATAATATTGGTGAATATTGTATAAAATTGCAATAATAGTTTGATAAAATGTAAATATTTTTGCCAATAATTTTATTATAATACTGTGCAATATTACGGAATCAGGCGACATACAATCTCTGGATAAAGGATCGCGAGAGAAAAAGCTCTTATGAATTCCTGTGGTTTTTGCAACAGAAAAATCATAAGGGGAATATCAAATATCACAACACATTATGAAAAATTTCAAGAATTCATAAGGAACTATTAAAGACGAAAACTTATCCTGAAAATTTAATACCACTTGAAAATTAGTTCAAGTTTTTGATGTTAAACCATTTAAATAATAAACATTCATTTTATTTTCTTGAACAGCTTGTTTTATTCTGTGATAAATCATAAGCATAGGAATTCTTATGAGTTATCATAATACATAGCAAAGTATTGGAAAAAGCCAAATTAAATTTTTAGGATAGAATTTTTGTCTTTAATATTTCTTTATAAGTTCTTGTGATTTTTCATAATGCATTGTTACATTTCTTTTCACCCTCATAATTTTTCTGTTGCAAATACCATAGGAATTTAAAAGAGCTTTTTCTCTTATAAAACCCTTATTGAGGAATAAATATCACACTTTGTGTATGATATCCTTAACGGCCAACAACAATTGGTTTTATGTCTGCAAATATTTATATTATTAAAACAACTTTCATAAAAAATATTCATCTTTATTTTTAATCAATTGTATACAAAATTCGCCATCCACATTTCTCTTGATTTATCGCGCACTTTTAATTTCACTCTGACACCTGCTAACTACCTGAACTTTGGTACATACGGGCTAGCGGAAAGGACATCAAAGTGAATCGGCAGGTTTCCCCCAACATTTGTATACTTTAAACACATGTCCATCCCCTCTTTTATTTAAATTAACCGTTTTAGCATCGCAGGTCGTATGTTCAACCGTCATTAAAAATACTCAAATTAGGCATCAAACAATATCCGCTTTCTCCTCCACTTTACCAGTAAAACCACTGAATGAATATTTATATTCTTCATTGCAATTGCATAATTACATTATGTACAACAAAAAATTAACGATCCAGTATTTTTCAAAGTTTTTCACATTTTCTTCAGCATCAAAATAGGTTATGGCGAGAAAAAATTAATAGTACAATTTAAAACATTTCACATCAAGTTAGGGATATGTCTGAAGAGTGAAAAATGTTGCTATTAATAATAGTAAAAGTGATAATCGTGAAAGCAGTTTTGAGTACTTTTGTATTAAAATTTCATACACGATGTTAAATTTTATTTATAGCAAAGATAATTGCACGGAAAAACAAGTATTCGTTTTGGTAGGTCAATGAGTTTATCTAGCAATTTTTAACTAATTTAGTAAGAATTTATTCTATTTGCAGAAGGACCTAGATATTAAATGGAATAAAATGAATATTTAAACGTTACATAAACTGAATGGCTGATTCAACCATACAGTTGTCTAAGAGGGACTGAACATAACCTCAATATGTCAACGAAAACTATTTGGATTTCACTGTGTTTTGGATTAGATAAATTTGTATGGCTGATTCAGTCATACAGTGTATTTCAATTGAATCAACTAGCTAGGTTAGTTTTCATAAATTCGACTCACATAAATTTCTTTGGCTACCATAATTATAATTTCTACTTATCCCAATAATGACCAAACAATATATCTAACTTAAATAGAAATTTAGTAGTGTTCATATTTTTTTTCCGTGTATTTTTCCAATCTAACCTTAAATTCGCATAAATAAAGTAATTTATGATATTTCTTTTTTCACAGTGTACTCTTTTGATTGATTTGATTCCGACTGATAAAATTAATAGTTACTAATTCTTTTCTTTCAACATAACAATGATATTATTTATTAATGTTTTTCATGTTGTGTGCATCAATTTGCCCTATCACTTTTTTTTAGGGAATTCTAATTGTTGTGCAATTTTTTACTGGTCCAATAATTCGCACAATTGTGGTAAGTAAGAGGCGTCACAAACTCGAGCAAGAGAGCCGTTGCGCCGTTGAAAATAAATTCAGCTGAAAATTCAAAGTGATATACGATCGTGGCAGCTAAATTCTTGTCGAGGCCCCATTTCCTCCGCAATGTTTTGTCCTCCCGTGCACGCCCTGCGTGTGCACCTGCTTGTTTTGGAGAACCTACGGGTTCAAATCCTTCCGCTGTGCTCGTAAATCATTACCGAGTACCAACGCTCACGTACCCAACGTTTCTCCATAAAACAATGCACCGATAGAAACATTCAATCTGTGACTGGAGAAACCACAACAACTGTCAACAATACCAAACGAGCGTGTAAATAAACACAAGAAGAGAAAGAAGAAAAACGCGCATATTTTTATTGTCACTTTTTTCCAAACAAATATTTTGAAACTCGTAAGAAGACTTATTTTATTAACGCACCATTTCCGTCGTTCCATTTGAAATTTTAAAAGCTTCATTATACAGGTAGACCAAAAAATGACTGCCTTTTAAATAAGAAATGTTAATGCTGAGAAGGTGAATTTAAATTTGGTAGAAAATTCCAATTTGAAGAGATGCCACGTTTTTTGTTGGGCATAAATTGCGGAATTGACCAATCCCACGCGGACTTTTCACGAACTTTCCTCCGGGGACAATATCTCCGATTCCAAATGGCTATTTGTCGCGATCTTCCCGGTTGCCCGGAAAGAGAGCCATGAATTGAAATGCCTCCGACGCGCAGAGGAGACGAAAAAATGTGCACCTATTCCACGACTAATAATGTGATTTATGGGGGGAAACCATTAAATACAAGGCTGTGGGAAAATAATTTCGACAAAAAAAAAAAAAGAGAAAAGAAAAAAAGAAGAGAAGACGGTGGAAGGGAGAGAGAGAAGTCGCGGCGCTGATTCGTCTTAATTGATTTGGCGCGTTTTTTATCGGCGAGGAGAGAGAGAAAGAGAGAAAGGAGTGGGAGAAAAAAAGAGTACGAAAACCCGAACTGGATTTTGTTATGAAATGCGCAAGAGGAATGCGGCGTTACATGCAAACGCACGGGGAAGGACGTTCCAGTTTCGGCGCGGAATTAAGGACAGGTGGAACAAAGTTATAAAACCCGTTGCTATTGATTCTGGCCGTTTTTATTATAGTCTTTCGTAATCGGAGCGGCGTAGAGATTGTTGCTAAAATTGATGCACGCATGCAGATCGCGTTTGGACGAAGATAATTACGCCCGCGGTAGGGGGGGGGGGTCGAGTGATCGCGAGCAGGTTACTTTTTGCCAATGGTTTACGAGCCCCCTGTCCCCCCCCCCCCTCTCTCCCGGTAACGTTGCCCTCTCGGACGTCGTGAAAACCCAAATCTTTCTCACGAGCAAACAATGAGACGCATGCGCGCAAAAATAACACGCGTCCGACTTACGGCACTCGGTTTAAGGTTATCGTTTGCTCCCTTCGGTACTATTGGCCGTTGTAAATACGGTTTTTATTTGCGCCGAGGTTAAAACTTTATTACAATATCCCTTTTTATTGGATGCCACAGTGCCAAATAAACGTCCCAAAAAGTTCCTCCATATTAACGTTATTGTTTTTTACCTTTATTACTATTATTGTTATTGTTATTATTTTTGTCGCGTATCATTTGCGTTTTTTTTTTCAATTTGATTTTATTGGTACTACAATTACCATTACACTGAGAAAAAGGAATAATTTTTAATGGAAAGTTTACTAATTTGGTTAACACACTTGTACATTGAGAAAAATATAACGGAAAATATTACCGTTTTTAACTTGGCATCTGAAAGAAAGTTTAAAAACAGTAATGTTATGTCATATTTTCCTCGGTGTGGGATATCAAAATTTATTCGTCATATCATTACATTTTGATAAATGTAAACATACCACATGACGTGTTGATCATTATGACGTAAAAAGTTTGGCACAAATTAGAATTCACCAAAACTTGACCGACTCGACGAAATTATGAACATTTATTAAATCAGTTTATTAAGAATTGTAATTCCATATGGTTTTTTACAATTTGACATTCTGTTTTATGAACGGCATAGGTTAGAGACACTGAATAGTGACACCTAATGGACAAAACATGTAATAAACAGTTTATCAAGAATTAGAATTCAGTTTATTAAAATTTGGAATCCCTTGGTTTCTAATTTTTAATATTCCGTTTTCTTCGTGTGACTCAACCCTACACTTATCTAATAGGGACTGAACATAACCTCATTATATCAATGAAAACTGCTTAGTCTTCAGTGCTTTGAGGATTAGATAAATGTGTATGGTTGATTCAGCCATACGTGTATCTAATTCAATGAACTCGCTAGGTTAGTTTTCATAAAATTGACTCATATAAATTTGTTTGCCTACAATAATTATAATTTATACTTCTGTCAATAGTAGCCAAATGATATATCTAATTTAAATAGAAATTTAGTAGTTCTCTTCATATTTTTTCCCATGCATATATCACTGCGAGTGAATTGCGTCACGTATACGGTAAAGATATTATTATTATTATTATTATTATTATTAATACATATTTGAGGATATTACTTGGAATGCGAAAGAATATTGTATGTATAGAGATTCTTTTGTTGATGTCCAATCCGTTATTCTCCTGAAATGTAGCTCGGGGAAATGGAATTCAAATTTATGAAAATGTATTCCTCCCTTGGCGTTGAGTTGCAACTCTATTCCTTTCGAAGGAATCCGAATTCAACTTTCGAAGAAATAAAACGCGGTAACAATGAATCGGTGAATCCTTTACGCGCGGGGCTGTTTTTGGTCGCGCGAGACTTTCGATCAATCTGTTACTAATTGTGTTTATGTAGGAATTTGTCTCGATTGGGGGGTAGTGCCAGATAAGTGTTATGTAAATAGCGCTCCTACGCGGCTAGGTTGTTAGACTCTAACGGACAATTTTACAACACGACGGATTATGATTCATCGACCGACGGTGACGAGGTCGCTCGGAGGAAAAATTTGTTTGGGCATTATATAAAAAATGATGGCGCTACTACCGGAATTGTTGTCGCTTTGTAAAGTTATTTTTAACGAGCAATTGCTACGTCGCGATTGTTCAATTTCTATTCTCACATACGCTTACATTTTTCCGTCTGTCTAGTTGACACTATCCCTATAAGTGAATAATATTCGAGGGATATTACACGAATATTACTTATATAGCATAATAATATTCTTAAAATATTATTTAATATAAATAATATTAAGTAATATGTCAGTAATGTGCTACACGGAAAAAAAAATGATGTGCACTACCAATTTCTATTTAAGTTAGATATATTGATTGGCTATTATTGACATGGGTAGAAGTTATAATTATCTATATTATATCTACGATATAATAAATATCGTAGACAAACAAATTTATGTGCGTTGAATTAATGAAAACTAATCTAGCTAGTTGATTCAATTTACATACACTATATGGCTGAACCAGTCATAGAAATTTATCTAATCCAAAACACAGTGAAATCCAAGTAGTTTTCGTTTGAAAATGAGGTTATGTCGAGTCCCTATAGGATAAGTGTATGGTTGAATCAGCCTTCTGCAAATAGAATAAATTCTTACTAAATTAGTTTTTTTTTTACCTACCAAAGCGAATACTTTTTTTCCGTGTGTGAATGTTTATGTCCGTTTCAAATAATATTCCAGGAATACCAATTACTTTAATATCCCAGGAATATTTTTATGAAATTTAGAAAAATAATTTAAATTGAGCAGGACTGAAACAACATCTAAAAACTAAATTTAGTTAACGAATTAAAGTTTTTTTTTAAGTTCTTAATAATGTTCCAAAAATATTACAGTAATATCTCTGTGATGGGATTTGAAACAGACATATAACATTCATAGCACATACCTGGGGTATTATTTTGATATTCTAGAAATGTTTTTGGGAATTTCAGGGAAATAAAATATTGTTTCTAATTTTAAAAATACCTGTTGACCTATTTGTAAATATTAAAATGTTTACTTTTCTCGGGAGGAAAGTTCGTTGCAGCTTAGGATTTTAAAACTATGTTATACATTAACGATGTAAATAACTGTAAAAAATATTATGTTTCAATAATTTCTTTTTTTTTTCACAATGTCTACACGTTCTTTATGACAAAAAAAAGGTGGAAAGTACATATCGTAGAAAATGATATTGAATTTGAATTTGAAAGGGATTGTTCTTAAAAACAGGAAGAGTATAATAATTTCTTGAAATCTAAATAATAATAAGATATGAATCTTCTTTCATTACATATATATAATAAATAATAACACTATTTTTTGAAAAAAATTTTTCACTTTTCACCGGGAAATTGAAACTATTTCTTTTTGTTTGCTTATTATTGATGTCCCAAATTGTTTTATATGTTGTATTCATAAATTTTGATTATATTTGCAATATAATTTTTGAATTTAAACTATCAAAATATTTCCACGGAATTATTTGTGTTCGGAACGAAACCTTACGTATTGAGCATTAGGTATTACATGGCTTCCACGGAATTGTTATGAACATCGCTCTATCAGTAAAGAGTATGTTCTAATAGAGTATACCTATGTGAAACATGATGTATTATAAATATAACGTATTACAAAACATTTTAAATTTAATTATTGGTATTAAAGGGTTAAAGCCCCGTTAGAAAATTGTTGCAATATTTGTGTAATTATAACTGCATTAAATCGCCGTCATATTTAAATATAAAATATTTATATAAGCTATTAACTTTTACATCTCGCGAGCGAATTTTTTATTATAAATATCCATAAGTCATCATTTATTTAATTCATCAGGTGTATACCCTTTATTTATAATTAATTGCATACATTCAGGTGAACGAGTACAACCATCTAAAACGGAAAACAAGAAAATCAAGTCAGTAATATTATGTCTGCAAGATCAATTGCTTAAATTCCTAAGCGATAACACCATATTGTAGTCATAATAATAAATTCACACGGGGCAATTGGATTTGCACATAAAATAACAATGAAATTTGTGGTGGATTGTTCCGATCCCTAGTAAAATGAAATATATATATAATCCATATATGTCTCAGTAATTTCATATAAGAAAATAAAACATACATATAAGGACATACGTTTTTTCTTAATCCATATATGACTATACATGATCAATATATTGCAATAATTAATATAATATTTTAGCCATGTACGGTTTCAATACTTCTCTTATATTGAAATCAATTGTTACCATATACACTGAGAAAATTAGTATAGTAATACTGGACTCTATGTTTTCCTGTAAAAAATAATACTCGGATTTGTGATAAGAGGTACCACAGTTCTGATATTTAGTGCTTGAAAAAGTGACACCCTTTACCAGACTGTCTGATAATGTTCTCAATATTGGAGCAAAGAGCGCCTCAAAATGCCAGATGGTATAGTAGCTTTCATTATTTTATTTTTTTCAGTGTATCGACCATATATGTCTATGCAGGATTATTTTTTTCTATGTTCTTATATAAAATTGTTAAGTCACACATGGACCATGTATGTATCATTCTTACTAGGATTGGTACCAATGTGTTGTAACTGCACGCATAAGACGGAAGCGTAATACAGGACAGGTGGAACAAGTTCGTTGCATAGCGTATGATAAGTGTGTGCGAGTTATTAAAATAGTTAGTATTTCCGTTTAAAAAGCGGGGTGCAAGACCTCGTCTCCATTCATTCGGTGGCAATCGGTATAAAGTCTTGAGGACGAGGTGAAGCACCGGCGCGAACTTCGCATGAATGAACGGAAACCATTGGGGCGGCCGGATCCTCGCGGTGGCAAGCGAGGCGCGCATGCGCCCGCGCTCGAAGGCTCAGGCCGAGCGCGCCCTTTTGGTGCGCGCGGCGATCGCGCGCGCGCGCAGCATCATCTATGTTCCGCAAGTTCCGTGGTGGCTCGCGCGGCACTCGAACGGGTGCAGGCCGAGCGGAGCCAGTGCAGGCGGCACGCCAATCGCGGCTAAAGCCAACGCGCGAGTCTTAGGTGCGGCTCCTGCGCCGACGGTCCGATACCACCGCGCGCCAATTTGGTGATGAGAAGGAAAAGGAAGAGGAAAAAAAGTTAAAGATCGCGCGTGCCCCGTGGACCCCCCGACCGTCC